>RAIA01000005.1:152500-332500 GCA_003664395.1 Leishmania lainsoni
TGACACACATCACGAGGCTAAAGGAGAGGCCGAGAGACCGAAGAGAAGAGGAAAGGCGGGTGGGTCTCTATCGAATGCGGAAAGAAGATGAAATGGCCTCCGTATATCGAATGTACTGCGCAGCAGTGCACTTTGTGGGGGGTGGGTGGGTGGGTGTTGGGGTAAAGGGGAGGGAGAATGGGGTGTTAGCGCCTGTCAGCACACCTCGTCACCGTAGCGGCTCATCCAAGAAATGACTGAGATCCTGGTGGTGTGACTTCCGTCCTGGATCTACACGCCCCACACCGTTGCGCTCACCGCCACGAGCGGTGCTCTTTTCGAAGACCCGCCAGAACTTCAACGTCTCATCTGCCTGGGCAGCGCAGACACGCTCCTGGTCTGGTGCCATGGTGAGACAGCTCAGTGAGGCATCGCAGTGGAGCGCGGTGAAGGTGGTGAGGAGGTGGAACGTGGATGCCTTTCGAAGTTGCAGTTGCCCTTTGTTTTTGTGGGCCGTGAGCACCTCGCCATTCGTTCCGTGGCAGACCAAGCCAGAGATGGGATACTGTGTGTTGACGGCGCGTGTTACATACTGGGTGAGGTGCTCGTGACTGCAGCCGAACCCAACAACCTCCTCATCGGGCATGGTGTCCATCTCGATGGTGCGCTTAGGGGCGTGAGTGTCGATGAGGCACATAATGCCGTCCTCGCCGCCGGTGAAGAGGCGGCTGCGCTTCTGCGGGTCCCAGCGGGCTACGTTGACGCTGCCTTGGTGAACGCTGTTAAACGCATAGCGCGGTGTTGAGGCACGTCGGGCGTCCCACACTCGCACCGATCCATCACTGCCGCCCGTGACGAGGTAGAAGGGCTCTGCGGCGCAGTAGTGTAAGGTGGTAACGCCACCTACGTGACCCTCATAGATGGCCACCAGGGCGTCCTTCGCGCGGAGGTCGAAGGCGCAAGTGGTGCCGTAAGGTCCGTCAGATGCCACCGCCAACACCGGACCCTTCACGGACAGCCCCGTCACCTCCAGTTCCGGTGGAAGACGCACAATTCGCAGGAAGCTCGATGTGCGGGAGTCAAAGATGGCTGTGGTGCCATCCTGCACACTAATTGCCACGCAGGAGCACTTCTGCAGCCATTGAAGACAACAGATGCGCACGGCGTCGTCGAGCTCCACCACCTTCATGGCCTCGCCACTGTCGCCGCTCCACGAGTACAGAGACTGCCCCATCCCAATCGCGATGCAATTGTTCACACCCCAGTCCAGCAACTGCGTCGCCTTGGGTGGAAACTGCGGCGCATCTAGGACCCGCTCAGGGGTGGTGTTGAAGACGCGGGCTCCACATATGCCGCGGCTTCCGCTGCCAGATGTGTAGATTGTGCGACAACGTACGCGGGGCAGCGCAGAGGAGAGACCCGCACCAACGGTTGTGGCGGTGGCAGTGCTGGCGACCACTCTTGCAGTACCCTTAGCTGAGAAGGTGGCGAGACGAAGCGAAGAGGTCTCTGTTGGACTGGCCGTAACCAACGACCGCGGAGTCACCTCAGCAAGGGTGGTATCTGCAAACCGCAGCACCTCGCCTCCAAGTCCTCTGCGCGCAGAGTTGACTGGGCCGTCTGCACTGGCGTGCAGACTACTCCCACATTTCGCAGTGCTGAGGCCGGTGACGCCTCTTTCGTCCGACATGGCGGTGCTCGACTCGCTTACACTCAGGTTTGCACCTGACGTCAGAATAGCTCGAGTGTACACGGTTGCACCGGGATCGTCTGTGCTGCCGCCGTTCACGGCTGTCACTACGCCACCTCGATGACCGATGAGGTGGTCCGCCAGCACATCGTTGTAGAGCGAGGTCATGTAAGAGGAGTCGTCCGACACCATAGACTCGGAGAAGCTTGTGAAGGCGCTAGAGGAGGGTGTTGCAGCCGCCGCTGCAGCATACCCGTTCGCGTTAGTAGCGGTGGCTGTGGACAGATGAGTGGTTCCTGAAGTGACGTAGCGACTGGTGGGAGCCGCAGCGCAGTAAGGGTTGCGGCTGTAGTCTCGTCCGCCGCAGCAGCTTACGCTGAGCGGTGAGCCCGCGGATGTCTGGGCCCCGCAGGCAGTGGATGACATGAGGTTGAACGATGAAACCGTCATATCAATGCCGACGCGCTGGGGGATGTGCCGCGACAGGCGCTGCGGTGCGCTATGTCGCCCCTCCTCATCCTCGTCGTCCCCCTTGTCATTGTGACACAGCGTCCAGAACGGCTCTGTAGGAAAGACCTCTCGCGACGCTCGGCGATGTTCAGAGCGGGTGCTGCGGCGAGTCGATCGCCCCTCCGTCCTGAACAACCTCGCCTCCCGCGAAAGCGCGGACGGCCGCCCGTTGCTTTCAGGTGACTCGGAGTTGCTATCAGGCGTCCACTGCTGCATCGTCGACGCGTCTGCCCGTCTAAATCCAGTCCTGAGCCGGGTGGGTAGGGTAGACGCAACAGCGGCTGTCCGAATACGCGGGGAGCTACGAAACACGAAAAGGCAAGTGTGGCGACCCCAAGAAGATTCACAGCACACAGGCGCAGGCAACGGAACGCACAACTATACAATAGACGAAAGGGAAGTGAGTTTGTGTTGTGTTTGTGTGTGTGTGGGGGGGGGGAGGGGGGAGGGGGCAGGAGAAATGTGCCCCACAATGAGAGCAAAAGAAACGACAGCGACGGCACGTCACAGCAGCGGATGTGACTTTCCTCTCGCCTCTCTGCCTCTCGATGCTCTGAAGACTGTGAGACTGTTAGAGAAGAGGGGTGGGGGGGGCTATTGTACAAGCAGTGGGGCGCACAAATGAAAAAAAGGATAGCGGCGACCAGAGACGGAACGCGTCCGAGAGAACAAGCGCCTTCAACACGGATTTACCACGAACGCCAGCACAGGCAATACCAAAAGTTGGAGAACGTTTGTGGGTGGGTGGAAAGATTGCGAAGCACAATCCTAATAAAAGCTCAGGAAGATCTAGTAAAGCAAACATGAAGCGAAGAAAGAAAGTGTCGTTAGAATGCGAGAGAAACAAATGAGCCTTCTAGCCAACAGCAATACAAAGTGCGTTGGCGAGCGCGAAGTCTACGGGCTGGGCGGTGTGGCGGTCTCGTCTGTCGTATTGCGCGGGCGCCTCTCTCGCGCACTCTCTTTCCCTCCCACCCACCCCCTCTGATGTTACGTGCCACAGGGTGAGATGAGGGGCGGGCACCAGTCAGATGGCAAGTTCAAGTGCGTCGAGCGACACACGCGAACCACACGTACACTGGCGAGAGCCCCCCTCCAACCCACAAAAAACACACACAGAAAGGGCAAGTAAAGGAGGGAACTGAAGGTGTATGCACTCGCTCAGTCACAAGCACCGTCAGACGACGCAAAGAATACCCGCAACAGCAATTGCGAAGGACAGTCAGAGACGGGGACAACTGCAGTGGTATTGGCGATGACTAACAGGCAGATGCCAAGCAGACTCTGAGTAAAATAGAGAAAAGCTCTCTGTGGTGCAGCGACACGATATAGAAAAGTGCTGGGCTCGCGGGGCTGGGTGTGAGTGTGGGTGTGGGTCCTCGTTTGCGCGTACCTGCGCCGAGTCGCGCGTGAATGAATTATAAGTGGGGAATGAACAATGGTCGTTCTGTTCTACTTCATGTAGAGGCCAGCGACGGAAAGGAGTGGGGTGGGGTGACGCAGAGAGTCATCAAACGATTCGTGTTGTAAGCACCGAGGAAGGAGGAAGGGAAAGATGTCAAACATGCATTTTCTTCTTAACAGGGGTGGAGAGACATGGGGACACCTGCTGGGGCAGTAATGCTCATAATCGCCGTCACTGCAGGCACCCACACGTATGTGGGTCTCACGTGCGACTATTCCCCGTTGGCAACGCCAGCGAGATGCTTCAAACGAGTTGCAAAAGTTTGTCAGTCAGAGACCCACTCGCAAGACTCTTGTGATGTGTCTAATGGCGAGTACGTGTGTGCCAGAACGCCTTGCTGTTCTACGTGTTTTGATGTCCCTCACGGCGTTGAGCACAGGTATCTGCGTGTGTGTATGTGTGGGTGTGTCCACGCATCCGGAGGCGTGGTGAGGTGTCTGGTAGTGGGGAATCAACGGCGGATTCCTTTCCTTTCCCAGGCCTCACTTCAGATTGCCACACACGCACACACACACACACACACATACCGGAGACTTCCTCGTATTGTTTCAGGCGCCTTTGCACGCGATGCACCACTAGACACTCACAAGAAGTGAAAGCAAGCAGTGAGCGAAAGAAAATAGCGGCCAGTGGGGCGTGCCATCGCACCACCATCAATTCTCCGTCTTTCCTGTGAGGAGCTGAAACGCACCGTGTCCGGCACAAATAACCTCCCCCACAAAAGAACTCAACCACGCACATCAGCGCAGGTAGGCCTGATCAGGCTCCTCCACCGGGTTGTACATATCCGCTGGCTGTGCCGATGAAAGGTAGAGCCCAAGGTGCCGCACAACATCACACACCAAGGTGCCTTCACCAAGCGCCTGACGCAAGAACGGGAAGACTGTCCAGTAGTAGTCTGGCGGAATAAAGAAGCCTAGGCGGTGGAGAAGAGCCATGGCCAGAATATCCCCTGTCAGCATGGCCACCATGCCCGGCTTAACCGACTGTGTGATGATGTTCTTGGCTGGCCGCACCGGCCGCGCGTCGCGGAAGGAAAAAAAGTAGACAAACTGCTCAAACTGAGTGCGCCGCTTCTTCCAGTGCTTTGACAAGTCCGTGATGACGCGGGTTTTGTTGTCGCGGATGGCGTCGAACCTCAGCATAGCATTGAGCGCTGCCCAGTCCTCGTGCGCTGTAACGGGGGGCAGCGGAAGGTGATACCCCTCGCCACACAGGTATTCCTCGACAAGATGCACCACACGAGGGCTCTGCTCCGCCAGAATGCGCAAGCGCAAGGAGCTCTGCTTTGCATCAAACACTAGCGCAAGCCGCAGCAACGACTCCACAACCAGCGCCGGCTGCATGAGAGCCGCTCCAAACTTGGTTGACATGAAGTTCCGCCTCGCTCTCTGAAGGATACGCTCAATTACCGCGCAAGGCTGAGGTCCACCCAGAGCGCACACAGGGCAGGTGTACAGGCGCAATTGCGCCTCTTCGTCGAAATCCTCGCTGCGGGCGACACTGGCGGGCGGCGATGAGGTAAGTCGGCTTGCATATGACCGATGCTTGACAAGTTGTATCGCCGCTTCCACATTAACATACTCCATCGCAAAGGGGAGTTCAAGTAGCGGTGCGAAGCTCTCCGGAATCTTCAGGAATGGTGGATGATCGACGATACGGCCTCGCATGACTTGCTCGATGGCCGTAGGGCGCAATAACAACAGCTGCTGCTTCGAGTAGCAGCTAAACTCAGCGCCTTGGCTGGGTGGCGGCGGTGCCGACACCGGCGCTGCCTCATCCTCCAACGAAGCGCCATTAGATGAGGGTAGGGTGTGCACCAGAGAGGTGGTGGCAGATGGCTTCGGCTGGTGAGCGGCGCTGTCCCTTGAGTTACGCAGTCGCTCTGCTGCGGTCATCGGAGGTATGGTCGCTGGAGTGGCTTGGGAGCGTGGCATTACTGTATTCGTGGAAGACAAAGGCGGGGTTACGAGCGGTGTGGGCCTCTGTCGTGCCAGCGCGCTGGCAATAACCGCTGACGGCACATATGCGGTAGCGCTCGGATTCATCGGCGAAGCGTGCATACGCGCGTCACCGCAGAAAACGTTGAACACTGCCGATCGATGTATATGCGGCTACGGAGAAAAAACGTACAGTCGCGGTTGCACCTGACATGCGCCAGCGGTCTCGCTGCGTGCGCCGGTGTGAAGGCACCAGGCAGCGAGACCGCAAATAAGAAAGGTTACTAAGAGGAGGAGACACAAGAGAGGGAAAGCGTTGTGTACATGCGAGTGTGGGTGGAGAGAGGGACTACTGCAACAACGCGGCGCAAAGAGGCCCACAATCGAACTAGCGCTGTCCGATGGCTATTTCGCTCCCCTAGAAGTACAGCATCCCACGAAGATAGACAGAGGAGCGGTATGCCATAACGACTGAGCAGACGCCAATGCGATGTGCGCAACAATGAAAAGAGGCGTTCCATTCAAAGCCTCTCCATCCGCTGTCATACAGCAGACGAGCTCAAACTCCGCTCTGCACCCGGCCCCCTCCGCCACGGCCTGGCGCAGGCCCATTGTGTCGCGGCAAGCTTGGCTAGACACGCGCCACAGCAATGCGCCGGCCCAGCCACCCCCGGCCCAGCCCACGCCCCCACATCGCGCCGGCCGAGACACGCCCCAGTCACGCCGGCACCCCGCCCACCATATGGGTGGCGCAAACGCCTTCCTGGTCGCAGGCCGCTCCGATGCAGCGCCGTCCAGGACCCGGCCGCCGACGTCAGCAGCGATACACCGCCCTGACATCCCTGCGTCGTGGGCGCTGGAGACCCCCTGTCACCACCAGAAGCGGTGCGGCATTGGGCAGGGCGAGAGGGGGGCTGCTGGGCTTCTCCACAGAGAGAGGGGTGGCACTGGTGCCTGAGGTGTCAGGCTGAATTCTATCCAGGTCATAAGGCGCATGCGCGCGCACACACGTGCATAGACACTTCACGCGTAGGAGCTGGGAGGGCAATGATAACTGTGATCTAAGGTGGAATACCGGCCGAAGTCCCAATGTGGAGGGAAAACAGGAACTTAATTAGGCGCTTTTCACATCCCGCCCACGAGATAAAAAGCACAGTCGAATATCACAGCGTAGCACACATGTTGTGTTGCGTGATGCCACATTCCTTGACCTCCTCCCCCCCCCTCCTCTCTCTCTTCGCAGTGTCAAGGGTGTGCGTGCGGCGGAGTGATTGTGTCAGGGAGAAAAATGCGCTTCTTCACCCACGGAGGACGAAACGTGTACAGGACGTACCCGTCGTTGGTCAGGACGTCCCAGCCTTCGTCCACCTTGGAGAGGTGGAATTCGCGAATGGCGCTATTGTACTTGAGGGATGCGTTCATGTACTGCAGCAGAGCGTGACCTGCTCCTTGGAGAGTTTGTGAAGGGAGAAGTACACTGCGACGAGGTCCTCGGCGGTGGAGACCACTACTGGCGTCGCCACCCGCCATTCCGGTGCGATGGAGCGGTAGAGCATCCGTACGCAGTCGCCAAGCATGAAACGAGTCGGCACGTCCAGTCCACTGCCCCTGACGGCACAAATGGCTTGCCGAGGCGCTTGCTTTCACTCAGGAATTGCTCCTGGCGACGCGCCTCAGCCGCTGCCTCGTAGGGATCACCTGGGGAAGGCTCCCCGCTGTAAACCTTTGCCAGTGATTGGCTCCGGTGCTTCGGCAGTTGCCTATGACACCGAAGTACACTACTCGACAACGCGGTCGGCGGCTGTGCCACAGCATCAGCACCATCAGGAAAGGTGGATGCCGAGGAAGGGGCGATGTGTCGGGCCGAAGAGCCGAGAGGAAAAGAGTTCTGGGTGGGGGGGCCAGCGCCGAAGATACAGCTGGAGCTGCTCTGCCGCGCGGCGTAGATGTCTTCCAGCTCCATGCTTGGTCGCGGAGTGTAGCGGTTGAAACTGCCACGGCGATTTGCCCTTTGGCGACCAGAGTCACCTTTGCTCCATGAGCCGCTGCGGTGCCGCGTGGCTCTGTGCGGCGATCGAAGACTCCACGGCAGCCCTTGCTGTTGATGCTCATTCGCCCGCCTTGTCCCATACAGTGAGTTCACTGCAAGCTGAGGCAAAGTTGATGTGGCAGCGAGACCGTCGTGGGACATCGCCACATCGCTCGCTTGCGAGAGAGTCACAAAGTGCTGCTCCCTGCGCTTTCGCAGCTCCAGCTGGAGAGCGTCGTAGCGAGTGAGCAAGTCGGAGGGAACATAGTCGCTGTTGTAGTAGTCCTTCATTTCCGCATATCCAGGCATAGCGCGAAGGTCGCTCATTGTGGACAAATGGGAAAAACGAGCTGACGCGATGCCGCTATGTTATGACAAGCATTCGCTGGGCAGTGAATACACAAAAGGCGCTGACTGCGCCGAATGCTGAGCCGTTGCTTTGGTCTCCAACCCCCGGCGCAGATCCAGGCAGCTACTGTGGATGTGTGTCGAGAGAAAGAGGCGAGGGAAGGGGTAGAGAGTACGGATGAGAAAGATGTGGTTGCTGAATTTGGAGAGACGAGACCAGTGGACATTGCGAAGCCGCACGGGGAGCGCTTTGCCACGCACGCAGGTGCGTGTACCGATGCTTCACCATCCATGTACGCCGTACCCTCCGTTAGAAAGAGGAGCCTGCTTCCACTCTTCTGCGCTGTCTTGCGAGTGTGTTTGTATTTGCTCGTGTTGTGCTATAGGTGTGTTTGTAGATCTTCATGTCACCTGAGAAGGTGTGCAGGTGCAACGGGGACCGATGACGAAGAGAGGTGAGTGTGCCCCCACCTTTTGGTCAGCAGAGAGCGACAGCGTAAAGCAAGTTGTTAAGAGGGGATGCAAACATGCAAAAATGTGTAGCTGAGAGAAAACAGGACACACACGCACACACTCACGAAGGTCGATGACAGCGATCCTGGCATGCTCACGTGATAGGGCAACACCGCCATGCGCCGATACTTACAGAAACAGCAGAAGCATGAAACCCTCCCCCCTCTCGTGCGCCAAGTGCAGCGGCAGCGGGATGGGGAGGTGTCCCTGCGCTCGATTGGCGTTCGTAACGTAGATCGACATCTTCGTCTCCATTCTCTCCCTCTCTGGTGATCGCATCCCTCGTGGCAGCAACGATTACTGATCAATAATAGCCCACGAGAGAAAGCATGAGACAGAGTCATGTGCATCGAGCGATGGCATTGCCACCACACACGACGTCAGGGAGAGGGAGCACACGCCTATCTACTCGCGGTCCTCGCTGTGAGCCCTTAGGGCAAAGTCACTAGATACCCTAGCTACACTAGCAGCCGACTTGGACGACAACAACGCCTCCCGCTCCAACGAGAAGGCGGCTGTGAAACACAAAAAGCTCTTTAAAACCTCAGAAAAGGCGCGCTCCTCTCGTGCCATGATGTTGTTGTGCCCACAGCCAGAGAACCACCGGTGAAAGACACCGATACTCACGTCGGCAGCGGTAACATCGAGACTCTCCTCTGCCATCTGTCGCACTGCCTCGGGCAGGCTATCGTAGGCGCGGCGGTAGAGGTCGAACACACTGACTTTGTCAGCGGGCGGGAGGGAGGCGGTGACCAGCTTGTCCGACACGCCGACAGTCGTGAGTCCCAGCGCGGTGTTTATTGGTGCTGCTGAGGCAACTCGACGCGTGGACGAGCCTTTTGCCTGGTTTGCCCGCGCCCCCTCACGCTTCTTCAGGAGCCCTTGCAGCGCCCTGGTGCGGTGTTTCACGATATCTTCGAGCAACTCGCGCGAACAGCGGTATGGAACAACTTCGTCGTGGGTTCCATGCATCACCAGCACCGGGCACTCGATTACGTGATCAATACGGCGGTAGTTCGGGAACAAATCGAGGCAGCAGCACAGGTAGGGAAGGCAACAAGACGAGACGACGCGCAGACAGGAAGTGAAGGTCGAGATCAACACTAGACCACCCACATCCTTGTGGTGTTTCTCGGCCAGATAGCAAGCTGGCCCGCCTCCGACAGATCGGCCGACGATAACGATGCGGTAGGCAGGGTAGCCGAGGGAAAGGAGGTGGTCGTACATGTGATCGGCATCGCTGTAGACACTCTTCTCCGTCACCGCCGCCGGGGTCGAAGCGTCGGGAAAGCCAGAGAAGCCGTAACCGCAGTAGTCGTATATCACCACCGCAGCGCCAAAGGCGCAGGCAATGGACTGCGCGTAGCTGAAGGTGCCGCCGAGATCCTCGGCGTTGCCGTGGTGGAAGAGTACAACCATGGAGGAACGCACCACCCGCTCGAGGCTGTCCTTGGTCACGAGATTACCGTTTGTATCGAAGTGGTAGTACGAAATTCTCTCGCCGCTCTTTTTACTCGTGAAGCTCATGTGCTGCCTGTGCTGCAGCAGCTGCACACGCTGCAGACTGTTCGGGTTCTGTGGAGGCACAAAGACGATGCTGTTCACGAACGACTGCATGGTGACGGAAGGAGACGGGCGTTAGCACACCAGAAGGTAGAGAGTCAGAGAGAGTGTGAGAGATTGGGTGGGGTGCAGCCAGAAATGCGAGACAATGGAAATTATACAGGAACGTGGAGAGGCACAAAGAGAATACAGGCAACAGGAGCGAAGATAACGGTCGGCATTAATGGCAGAGAAGTCGCGAGCTTCGACGGGTGCTGGCTTAGGAGGAGTCAACGCGATGGCGCTCAGCTGTGTTGCAGCCAAAACAATAAAGCACGAGCGAAGAGACGAGAAAATAAAATGACAAAGATTAGCAGAGGATGGCACACTCGAATGATCAGCAGTGCGTGTCTGGATAGCAAACGGGGAAAAAAAGAGGAGAAGGAGTCGGTAGGTGCCTCTCTCTCCCTGTTCATGTGATGTCGATTATGATGATACGTGTGCGTGCCTGTGGGCAGGGAGTGTGAATGTACAAGAGAATAGAACAGGGAAAGGTTGACAAGGAGACAGAACAGCATGTCTCACTTGCTGCGACGAGGACACCACCACTGAGAGCTGACATGCACATACACGCCAAGATGAGTTTCGCGTGTGTGGCGGACAAAAAAGAACGAGAGGGATAAAGCAGAGGGAGAGTGAGCCAAGTAGGGAGGCATGTACAGCAGGTTCATGGCGAGAGGGAGAGAGCCACGGTCGATAGAAAGCGAGCGAGAGAGGCGGGGACACAGTTGGCGTTGGGTAGACAGATGCCCACATGATAATGCCACTCACTCACGTATCCATGTCTACGATCAACACTGCACACAACGGCCACTGCGGCAGAACGACCCAAAAGTCCCCCTCACTCGCCTGAGAGCGAATGCACATGCTTGCGATGTGCTCATCGCGATGACGGTTGCGTCATACACGAGTTGGGGTACGAATGCGGGCACCCAGTCACCAATGATTCATTGCGTGCGCTTCAAGTTGCTTCGCCGCTACATGTGCAAGTCCCCCAAAAACGCCAGTCTTACAGTGCAAAGGAAAGACTAAAGTACCCCTCAATCGTGAACTACGCGATACGATACGCATACAGCAGGCACGAGCCCACAGGATGATGCGCTCATGGGAACCCCCCCCTCATGTATTGATGGACGAAGCGCACACGAGTCGTCGAAAGCCTGCCAATTATTTGAGGAAGGGAAGGCGTTAACAGGGAATCAGGCTGCCTTGGTGACCCTCATGGAGGGAGGGGAGGGTACTAAGTAGGCATGGCGTGTTGCCTTGGTGAGCGCCTAGTAACAGCCCTTCCCTCTCCTCACCCCCAACAGACCGATAAAGGGAAAGGCATCGTAGGCTTCATATGACCCCTCCCCTCCTATGTGAGAACCCTATCTATGATGTTCTATGCATCTCTGCGTTGGTAAGAGAGCCTGAGGGAAGTGCGTGGGGGGGGGGGGGGGGAGAAATTCGCTACAACAATGAACTCTCTCCTTCCCCCTCTCAGCCCTTCCCTCACGCGAAACAACGCGCTCAATCCTACGATTGGTCAGAGAGAGAGATAAGAAGGCTGGAGAAGAATGGAGGAAGGCAGGGCAACAGCACCTGCAGTGCCGACGTGCGCTCGCCAAACCGCTGGCTACGTCACTTTGCAGAGATACGGACGCACATCTGCGTCCTGCTGGATCTCTAGTCTTAGCTGCTTCGCCGCTTTGTCGTGATTGTCGCTGGATCCCTGCTGCTCCAGCGCACGGATGCGCTTGGCGTACGCCGAAACCTTCCGCGCTACCGCCTCGTCAGGCGTTGCTCCAGCACTGCACTTTGCGCCATCCTCTTTTTCAAAGGTTTCCCACTCGGCGGCCTTCACCTTGGCGCACTCAATCACCGACTCTGGCAGGTGCGCCAATGAGGCGACGTACAGGCCGTAGCTGCGTCCGCACGGCCCTGGCTGGAGGGTGTAGGAGAAGCGCAGCGTTCCAGCTGCCTCGTCGACCTCGGCGCCAAAGTGCACGTTCTGCAGAGCGCTACACTGCTGCGGGAGCTGCGTCAGCTCGTGAAAGTGGCTAGAAAACAGAAGAGTGGCGCGAACACGCGCCGCCACGTCCTGGGCAATCGCCCACGCCAACCCGAAGCCGTCGTACGTGGACGTGCCACGGCCGAGCTCGTCGACGATGGCGAGGGTTTCTGACGTCGCACCAGAGATAATCGCAGCAGACTCCAGCATCTCCACCATAAAGGTAGAGACGCCCTGCGCCAGATGATCGGTCGCGCCGACTCGGCACATGACAGCGTCGCGCACCTGCCCTTCCGCCGCATCGGCGGGCACAAAACAGCCTGCCTGCGCCAGCACCACAGCGATGCCGACACTGCGCATGTACGTGGACTTGCCGCCCATGTTGGGTCCAGTAATGAGCAGCCCGTTCGTGTGCGTGGTGAGATGGAGAGAGTTGGCCTTGTAACCCGGAAGGCGCAACTCTACCAAAGGATGCCGAAGTCCCTTGAAAGAAAGAAGCGGCGCCGAGTCTGCGCTGCGCACAACTGCCCCTTCCTGCTTCACTAGCGTTACAGGCTCCGGGGCCTCGCGTAAAACTGGCCGCACCATCGGACGCGGACAATCCCTCACTACGAGAGCCCAGGCTACGTAAACGTCCAGAGTTGCTATCAGCTCCTTGGCGTCGTCGAGCACGGGCAAGTAGGAGGCGATGGTATCCACTAGCTTGCGCTTGAGGTCCATCTGCCGCGCCTCGTAGTCGCCGCTGACGCGCCGGTACTGCTCGCTGAGGACCGCCATCTTCTCTGACACAAACCGCACGCCGTCCTTGGACGTGCTTACCGTAATCAGCTCCTTTGCGCTGCGCAGCTGGCGATCCTCCTTGCGAGAGACACGGAAGACGTAACCATACGTGCCGTGGTACTCGTACTTGAGCTGCTTCTCATTCCACCCGTACTTGCTCAGGACGTGGCTGTATTCCTTCTCGATCTGCCGCTGCGTGGCTGTGAGTTGCTCGTGCAGGTCTTGCAGCTCGTCGTCGAAGGTGGCGTTCATGCGGACGGCATTGCGGTCACTGAAGTCCACGGTTGCCTCGATCAACGTCTTCAGGTTTTTCATGTGCTCGTTGATGTCCTCCATCGGGGCAATGAACTCATCTTTCAATAGCTTCGACTGTGGACCTGTGTAGGTGCTCAGAGTCTGTAGCGCGGCAGGGATAACCGAGACAAACTCCAGGAACGCCTGCGTCTCCTTAAGAGCGAGGCTGCGCCTCTGCAGTTTGCGATTAAGTCGATCCATGTCGCCGCACCGTTTCAGCACCTGGGCCGTAAACATGTCGCGCAGAATGGGGTTCTCCACGAAGAGTTCCACCATGGTGAGGCGCTGATTGATGTCGTCGACGCAACGGAGCGGCTGCAGCAGCCACTGCCGCATGGCACGCGCGCCCATGCCGGTGTGACAACGATTCAGCCACGAGAACACAGACGTCGGAAGGGAGCCGCGTGGCTCCGGCTTCTTGCTCACCAGGTTCAGCGCTTCGATCGCCGCGCTGTCCAACTTCACATACGTGGACGGCACGATGCGGCGCAAGTAGAAGGCGCGCTGATTCGACGGATCCATCACATCGATTCGACTGAGGATGTTCTCCACAGCATGTCGCGCGATCGGGCATAACTCCAACGACAGTCTCTCCTCTGGCACTCGCAGAATCTCTGCCAGTGCCTCGATTCCCTTCGCAGAGGCTTCTCTCTTCTGCAGCTGCTGAACCTCGCGCAGGGTGCACACGCTAAGTTGCACACCGCACCGCTCACAGATACGGCGCACTGCGGTGATACGGTCATCATCGTCCAAGTTTGCTTCGCCGCCGGCAGAAGCGGTGGGCGACATCACACACAAAAGAAGCTCCTTCAAGTTTGTCTGTGCGACGAGCGCGTCCAGGCTGGTGAGCTGCGGAGTGTCCGTGTACTCAGCAAAGCTCAAGTGTCGTAGCGTGTTATTCAGCGCTGCAAAGCCAATCTTTGGCTGAGTGTCCTGCTTCGCGCCGAATACAAGGGAACCGCTCGCCAGCAGCTGAATCTCTGTCTCCTCAAACTCGAAAAGTGATGCCTCGAAGTCGGTGATATTCCCCGGTGAGCCGCGCTGCCGGCACACGTAAGGCCCGCCGGGGGTCTCTCGCTCGTAGTACTCGACCGACACTCCGCGCCGCAGCAGGCAGTCGCGCAAAACCTCCTTGCAGAGTGCGTCATTCACGACGACAACATCGATCGTACCCGAGGAGGAGCTGCCGCCAGCGGGCCACTGCTTCAGCACAGCGGTGGACTTGATGTACTCCTTAGCTACAAAGGTGGCCCACCAGCCCAGCACGTAGCATCCCGGGTTGGAGCCTCTGGAGAACATGCGAAAGTATTTGCTAGTGTCTTCCCCGAGGGCCAGGAAGGCCTGTACGACGCTACCGTCGCGTTCGTCCGCCATCTGGTCGAGAGATTTTTCGCTTTCTGCCCTTTGTCACTGTAATACGCTAGATAAGCGAGCAAGCGAGCAGGCGCATAGGGGATGCTCGCTCTCTGCGTGTTGTGTGTCAGCGTTCTCCGTGGCTGGTGGATTTCTTAATGGTGCCTCAGCAAATGACCAGGTAAATGCGCGAGTCAATGACGTGAAGGTGCACGCGACCGCGCGGCCTCTTTGCAGAAATTGAGGCGCCCGGGGAGAAAGAGAAAGAGAAAGGCGGCGGTAGAAAGGCGTTAGAAGTTGCGCATATCCAACGGCAAAGCGTCATGCCATACCACACGACGACACGAAGCAACAAACGAGTCGAGAGGAGTGACCCGCACACGAAAGCGCGTACGCATTTTTTCTTCGCGTCAACGCATCCATCCCAGCAGCCAAACCCGTCGGCAATCAGAGCCGCACACCACCACGCCCCGCGCATACCCCCAGCGGCGCCACGGCTGACGCCTCATCGTCGAGGAGGAGCCACCCAGCAGTCAAATTGGGTCATGCACCCCACAGACGCTTCACGCCCCTCCCTCACATGCATGCCGCGCGGTCGGCGCCACACGGGCCTGGGCGGGCTGCACGCCTCGATCCAAGCGGGCCGCGTCCAGGGTCCGGCTCGAGGGCGAAGGCGGCCGCGCCTGTCGCGGCGGCAACAGGAAGCGGGCTAGGTGCACGCCGGATGTGCCCAGGGAAGAAGTGGGACAGCTGCAGGTCAGCGCCCTCGGCGACCCGGCACCCCCTCCGCACACCATGACATTGCCCGGTGACGCCTCACATCGGAGTCTGGAGGACTCGATGGTGCAGTCCGCGGTGCTCCCGCCACGTCGCCGGCATCCGTGCGGCGCCATCCCGTCCGGTCGGGCGTAGGAGACGCCGCGCACATCCACTGTGGGGCTGATCGGTATGGATCCCCTCGCACCTGCCCTGCCCAGCGACCTTGCCCCTCTGGCCACCGCATGCCTTGTGGGGGGGAGGGGGGCGTGATACACCGTGCCAGCTGGGCCCGGCAGCGCGTGCGCATAGTGCCCGCGCGTCCAGCTCGTGGGGGCTGTGCTTCAGGGCGACGCTGTTGTCTGGGTGTCTCTCCCGTCTCCATCTTCCATTTCCGTCCATGTCATGCGTCGGTGGCTGCAGCGACATTCCGCGCGCTCCTGAATTCACACGCGCCTGCCAGACGTGGGGTGTGTCAGGCGGAGGCGCTCTGCATAGCGCATGCCTGCGCACAAAGAGCTCACCGCCAGTGGCTCTGAGGAGGGGGGCATTGGGCGAAGTGTAGTGGACGGATGCGTGTGTTTCAGCAATCGTCGATACAATTCATAAGTGCGAGGGTGGCAACAGTGTCATTGGGTGGCTGCCTTCTTCGGCACAGCTCCAGCCCCAGACCCCTCCGCCGACATCAAAGGTCCGCCGCCGTATACCAGAGGACAAGCAGCAGAGGAATTGAGTGCGGTGCACGAGAGGACGCCCTCACGTTGCGAATGAGCCACCGTTACAGGGTGGCATCAAATGCCCCATCACCGGTAGAGCGCACAGCGGTACGCATTCCTCCTGTTGTGATGCTGCGAAAGTATTTGGCAGCTGCCCTGGTGTGTTCTTTCCCTCATGCGGCTCTGAAAACTAAAGAGGCGGGGAGTGGGGAGCGGTAAAGGGGAGGGTCGACGGCAGACTTACGCACATCAGCACACACGAACAACTGGCGAAAAGGCAAAGGGAGTGGTGGCGAGCAGTCATGGAAAACCGCAATGGGGCCAACGAAGTGAAGAGAAACTTGTACAGTGCACGCGAGGCGTAGAGCGAGGAAGCGAAGGAGGTGGGCAGCAACGAGGTTGCACCGCTACACACACTCGCGTGCGCCCAGGCAGACGGCAACTGCAACGGCATTGCCATTTGTCATTCCTCTTTCCCCGTTGCCCATGTGTGGGGGCATCATCACTAGTGGCCAAGGCACGTACGCTTGTAATAGGATCAGAGGGACTTGCACAGCCACGAGGTGTTGTCGCACTCAGTGGTCAGTGGGCACCCAGCCGAGCCGTGCGAGGGAGTTGTCGGCGGACATGTTTCAGTCGCACAGATGGCACACGACGTGCCAGCCTCAGTGCAGAACCCAAAAAGCCCTGGTGCATCGGTAGGTGGGGGAGAGGGGTAGGCGCACACAGCGTGATGATCTGCCCGTGCGCCTGTATCTACGCACCTCAGCTGCGGCAACACGCCAGCCGGAGCACACCGAGGTCCCAGCACGACGCAGTCTACTTGACTCATGCAGGGGTAAGCATAGCCACGATACGCTGAAGCGCACGTCTCCATCCATTCCGTATAGGCCACGGGCGGCTGTAAAGACGAGAAAAAAGAGCACTGCTGCGAGCTCATGAGCTCTAGCACCACGGGTGCGGTGCGCCGGCTGGAGCAGACACTGATGATTACTATGGAGAGTACGGTGCAGCAAACTAGCAGGCCCGGTATCGCCAAGGACCACCACGTGAAATAGTCGAAAGAGCTGAAGTTAAAGAAGTCATTCAAAAAGCTCACTTTCGTTGAGGACAGGCAACCCGGGATCAGAACAACACTAGCGCTGTCCTCGACAGTCCCATCTGGTCGGTGCGTCTGCGGCGATGCCGCATCGGGTAAGAAGAGCGGCGGCGCCTCTTGCTGCGACGGTTGCATGAGCGACTTCGTGAGGAGCAGTAGAGAGTCAATAGAATGAGGAACAGCTGAGGAAAAGAAGAAAAGATAGTGGAACACCTCTGCGTCACTTCATCGCAGGACCAGACCTGAGAATGCGACCAACTTGGCTGATGCGATTGGTGTGTCCACGTCACACCCTCGGTGTGTGTACCAGTGAAGGAGGGCGCGCATGACGTGCGGTAACGTCTTGCGCGCCCTCTTCCTCCTCCTCTCGCTGAATCGCTCCACTAAGAAGGAAAGACGACACACAGAAAGAAAGAGAGAGACAACCAGACCGACAATGAGGCCTCTTTTTTCCCCTGGGAAAACGTGTCCATCCGCCGTCATACAGCAGACGAGCTCAAACTCCGCGCTGCACCCGCCCCCTTCTCCACAGCCTGTCGCAGGCCCATTGTGTCGCGCCAAGCTAGGCCAGACACGCGCCACAGCAATGCGCCGGCCCAGCCACCCCCGGCACGGCCCCTGCCCCCACATCGCGCCGGCCGAGACACGCCCCAGTCACGCCGGCACCCCGCCCACCATATGGGTGGCGCAAACGCCTTCCTGGTCGCAGGCCGCTCCGATGCAGCGCCGTCCAGAACCCGGCCGCCGACATCAGCAGCGATACACCGCCCTGACATCCCTGCGTCGTGGGCGCTGGAGACCCCCCTGTCACCACCAGAAGCGGTGCGGCATTGGGCAGGGCGAGAGGGAGGCTGCTGGGCTTCCCCACAGAGAGAGGGGTGGGGGGTGGGGGGTGCCGGACCCTGGGAGACCGCGCGCGGGGTGTGGCCCTCGCCGTGGTGGCACAGCGCTGCTTGCCCCAAAAAGCAAACGGCTTTCAGCGAGGCACTGCTCGAGGCTAGCGATGCCCTATCAAGCGACTGTGCAGAAGTGGAGTCAAGAGCACATCGAGGAAAAGCAAGAGGGTGAAGTGGCAGCGAGCAACGAGACTCGTGCTCTCTGGAAAGGCGGTGAAGAGAGAGAGAGAGGGCAAGCGAGGTAACGAGCACCACTGACTACATGTTGGTAAGGGTGTGTAGAAGGTTGCTCGTGGAGCGTGTACTTTGACAGAGAGGCAAGCAAGCGCAAAACAGCACGTCTGCAAATTCTCGGATACGCACCGACAGAGTTGACTTAGCGTATGTGCAAATGAGAATACCAAAGCGAAGAATCAGCGAGATGACCGTGAGGTGAGTGCCCAACACGCCTTTTTGTTCGTTGGCGAGGGGGAGGCAGTCACCGGCGGCGTACGCATGTGTGGCTCGCACAGAGGTGAACAAGCGTGGCGGCTTCGACGAGTTACCCCAGAACAAATCGGAATACACAAAGGAGATGGAGGAGGGTTACTTCTGGAGGCGATCTGGTGACCTCGCAACGGCACACGGAGCTACCATACCACCCCACGGACTACCCACCCACCCAGCCTCACCCACACACGATAGAAGGCATCGGGAATCGGCCCCGCTTAAGTGCGACTTTCGAGTAGACTTAACTTTTAAACAGAATCACGAGAACAGACGCCGCTGCCATCAACACACCACCAACACGACGAGATAAAAACGCTCGCACGCCTGCTCGTCAACGCATCCATCCCAGCAGCCAAACCCGTCGGCAATCAGAGCCGCACACCACCACGCCCCGCGCATACCCCCAGCGGCGCCACGGCTGACGCCTCATCGTCGAGGAGGAGCCACCCAGCAGTCAAATTGGGTCATGCACCCCACAGACGCTTCACGCCCCTCCCTCACATGCATGCCGCGCGGTCGGCGCCACACGGGCCTGGGCGGGCTGCACGCCTCGATCCAAGCGGGCCGCATCCAGGGTCCGGCTCGAGGGCGAAGGCGGCCGTGCCTGTCGCGGCGGCAACAGGAAGCGAGCTAGGTGCACGCCGGATGTGCCCAGGGAAGAAGTGGGACAGCTGCAGGTCAGCGCCCTCGGCGACCCGGCGCCCCCTCCGCACACCATGACATCGCCCGGTGACGCCTCACATCGGAGTCTGGAGGACTCAATGGTGCAGTCCGCGGTGCTCCCGCCACGTCGCCGGCATCCGTGCGGCGCCAGCCCGTCCGGTCGGGCGTAGGAGACGCCACGCACATCCACTGTGGGGCTGATCGGTATGGATCCCCTCGCACCTGCCCTGCCCAGCGACCTTGCCCCTCTGGCCACCGCATGCCTTGTGGGGTGGGAGGGGGGGTGATACACCGTGCCAGCTGGGCCCGGCAGCGCGTGCGCATAGTGCCCGCGCGTCCAGCTCGTGGGGGCTGTGCTTCAGGGCGACGCTGTTGTCTGGGTGTCTCTCCCGTCTCCATCTTCCATTTCCGTCCATGTCATGCGTCGGTGGCTGCAGCGACATTCCGCGCGCTCCTGAATTCACACGCGCCTGCCAGACGTGGGGTGTGTCAGGCGGAGGCGCTCTGCATAGGCGCATGCCTGCGCAGAAAGAGCTCACCGCCAGTGGCTCTGAGGAGGGGGGCATTGAGAGAGGAGAAGCGGTAGACACCTGACAGGGGAAGCCTCAGGCAGCACTAGTGAAATGTACCACACCACATGAGAGGGTGTGCGTTTGCGTGCAGGCGTATGAAGCAGCAGCGAAGCTTAGGTGAATGCAGAGCCCACGCGTTGCTTTTGCGGCCTTACAGCACGGGGATAAACGCATGATACAAGAAGCGAACACTAAAAGGCTGAGAAGAGCACCCATCAGAGAGGGCGCATGCATGGGCTGTGCTACACAGACAACTTTACAGGCGTGTGTGGTCTTTGCTGCCTGCCTTCCCGCTGTGCACGATTGCACGGGCCTTAAGGTCGAAGTCGCTAAAAATCCTCGGCATCCTCTGGGGCTGCTCCACTCGGCAGCCCCTCAGGCGACGCGAATGGCGGAGTCGTCATAGCGGGGGTTGCCGAAGGCAGGATGATCGACGCCGCCTGTGGCAGTGCCTCTGGGCCGCCGAGAATGAAAAGACTAAGCGCGATCCCCACTGCGACGGAGGGAAGCCACCAATCCACCTTCGAGATGACAAAGTTGGAGGTGTGGTCAACGAGGTGGTGCAACTTTTCATAGAAGTACATGTTGCCCCACTCCTTCTGTAGCGCATGCGGTCGACCGAACATCATCTTTGCTCTGGACAACTTTCAATGAAGAGTGGTAGTGAAATAATAAGGCGCACGTATGTGCGTGTGTGTGGGTGTGGGGGTGGGGGGTGTGGTTTGGTGGAAACGGGGAAGGGCAACGGAGAGGTAGAAGATGAGAGCACAAGAGACAGACGCACACACACACACACACTTGTAAATCTGGGTGCGGCTCAGCGTGCAGCAGGGGGTGCAGTGCAGCGTAACCTTGGTATTGCTACCACGAAATGGGAGATCAAGCAGAAGAAACTGGTCAGAGAGAGAGAGAGAGAGAATGGCAGTGAGCGAGGTGATCAAGATGCACAAGGGCCGACGCCGTGGCGTCCATGCCCGCAGGAGGAAGGGAGAGAGGAGAGAATGAAAACAGGGGAGGGGGGCATTATTCTCTCCTCTACGTAGTGGACCTCACGTCCACTAGTGCCACACCATGCCCTCTCTCTTGGCGTCACTACAAAGAGTTTTGTGTATCCACACACAAACGCAGAAGCCTCCCTCTGCTCATATGTGGCACCCCCATTGCCTCATTCTCCCTTCAGTGAACATGAGGATCTCTCTCTCTCTCTCAAACACACGGGGTGTCGCAGAGGTCTACAGCACCCGCACACACCAAGTGGGATTCGTTAAAAGGGAAAGATGCCACCAACGCATGTGGTGGCGCCACTGCCACGCAGTGTCACGCGGTACATCGATGTGACGGTAGAAATGTTAGCAGATAACGGTGAGCAGATGAAGTAGTAAAAGAAGACAGAAAAGAGAGGCGTTACGCGACAGGCTCAGGCATCGGCACGAGCCGGCAGTGGTATAATGAAGGGAGGAGAGCGTCCGATGATGTCGAGGTGTCCTGAACTTTGGAAGCGGCAGACGGGCACGCACAGGTGCAGCGCTATCCTGCGCCTCCCTCCGTCAACGAACGAGCGACGTGGCTTTGTTGCACCGTACACTCGAGGTGGCTTTGCAAGTCCTGCGCCAGCTGCAGAATCGAGAAGGAGGACGGCTGCAGCTCTGTGGGGTGCACCGATGCGGGAACGAGGCGCGTGCGGTACTGGATTTCAGCGTAGAGCTGCTGCCAGTTGAGCAGGCCGCCTTCTTTACCATGTACAGAAGCACTACCGAACGCGCTGCACGTGTCGTGCTCCTCCTGCTGCGGAGACTGGACACTGCAATGCTCGGATACCAAGACAGGCCACGCCTCAGACTCAAGGAGGCGAAACACGCACTCACCGAGAAGCGTCTTGGCTGTGAAGAAGTGCAGTGTCGCGTCGCACAGCCCCACCGCGACCACCGCGTCGATCAGCGCCGTCACCGCACAAGTCGGAGAGAATGCTGTTATGGAGTTCCCTTCTCTTGCTGAAGGGCCACCGTGAGGCGTGTGCGCCACTCCGTGTGCGCCACGGTGAGCTTTACAAGTGTCTTCATCATGCTCGCATCGGCTCCCTCGACACACAGCGCCTTGGCTGCGATGAAGTACGTGCTCAGGAGTCGGCTGCACGCCTCCGACAGCGTCGGTGCATCATTGGGGGCATAGCTTGGTGCTGTGGCAATGGAGTTCAGCGGAGGGCCATCAGCGACGACCTTGTGCATAGGTAGCGCCAGCGCTGCGCCAAGAAGTCCCAGCCATGCCTCACCACGAGCGTGAAGCAACTTGCTAAAGGAGGGCACAGTGCTGCCCTGCAGCGCAGTCATCTGCCGGTGCGTGTCATACGCTGGTCGCACGACGACGTCGCAGCGCTCCGCAAACTCGACCAGTTGGCTCTTCTGCATAAATGACAATCCCTGCCGCACACTGCACAGAGCGCTGTGTGTGGCGCAGTACTTCACTGCTTGACCGCCCTCGCGTCGAATCAAACGACGAGTGGCGCCGGCGGGGTTCGTGGACGATGTCTGCGCTAATTGTCGTGGCTCCTGACCTGCTGTGCGTGGCGACGTCGCGACACAAGAGCCGAAGGCGCCCTCGCTCTCACACGAGTCAAACGCTGCCACCTCCATTTTCTCCACATCGCTTGCTTCATCGTGCAGAGCCTCCTGTAGGAGCTTGAGGGTCGGTGCAGGGAGCACCTCAACGCGCTGCAGAACGAGAGTGCGACCGTTTGCGTGCGTGAGAGCGCCACCCTGAAGGGTCTCTGGGTAACAGGGCGGCGGTGGAGCACTCACAACATTTTCTGCGGGTGCGAGATGACGCCGCACTAGACGCGCAGCCGGTGGCCCCATTGACGTCTCCACAACCGCAGAGGTCACTGACGCTGACGCGCGCGCTCTCGACGCGAGTGGTGCAGGGACGCGCTGTGTGCGGTACGAAGGGAGAAAAAAGGATGGCTTGGCGCGCGCTAGAATAGAGGACGGCACCTCCAGCGTTGCACCTGGCGCCGCACGATCGAGTCGCCGCAACAGTCGCGTGAGAAGCGACTCCGGCACTGCCTCATCCACGGCGAGCACCACCACACCGTCAGCCATCTGCGCGGAGACAAGCGCGAGCTGAGATGCAACGAGGAAATCAAGCGAGACACTGAACAAATGTGCTACCCAAGTCCCTCTGTCCACATCGTCTGCCTGCCCTGGTGCCTCTATCCCGAGCGCCAGCCGAGCACCCTCCCAGTACATCAGAGCAGCGCGCGCAGCCACCTCCTCTTCTGCGACCGTCAATCGCACCGCCGCATCATCATATTGTCGCGAATAGTCGTCGCCAACGCCATCTGCCGCGCTGCCTGCATGGTGGGGTGACTCTACCATGGGCTCCAGCGCCGCGTAATCTCCTCCCACCGTCGTAGCTAGTGGAGAAGCACCTGCCGCTTTTTCGATAATTGACTCCGCACAGCTCTTGCTCGGCCACGAGCAGCTGCTTGCCCGTAACATCCCAGCTGAAAGCTGCACTGGAGCAGCCCAGGTCGCAACAATGTACTCTTCCAACGACGTCTCCGCTGCTCCACCGAGTCGAAGCGGCACAGCTGCCCCTGCCCTGGCGCCGGCGCGACACCGGGCCACCTGCGTGTGGCCACGCACCGCAATGACGCCACCGATGACGGCAACGGCACTGTACTGGGGAAACCCGAGAAGGCTCAAGTCGACCTCCCGACGCCTGGGTGACTCTTTGCCGCACTTGGCGAAAGCGGAATGAGGAAGAGGTGCTGCTAGTGGAGGCAGTAGCAGCGTCACCCAGGGAGCGGGCAGCGCTGCGCTGTGGCCCTCGTAGAAGACCTGGTGGACAACTCCAATTACGTGAACTGCGTGCGAGCACTCCAAGAAGCGATCGGACGGATAGACGCAGCAGGGGCTGCTCGTGAACCGTGCACTGGGCAGCTGCTCCAACTCCATGGAGAGAGGCAGGGTAGAGCTAAGCTGCACTGTCAAGGAGTCGGCCTCTCCAGAATGCAGAGGTGATGGAGCCGCCATAGCGGGAGTCACAAAGAGCGCGTCGCAGAGACGCTTGCCAGGACCAAGCTTCCCTGCGCCAGAGGTGGCCATGGCGTAGAGGCTAGGAATACGCAGAAGAAGCAGCCGTACTTTGCACTCGAGCTTCCCGTGAAGAATCGCCGCGCACCACGACCACGGCCACAGCGAGGGCCGCCTTCGCCCACCGGCACAGGACATCACCACGGTGCCCTCGGTGCGCTGCTCCTCGACGAAACCCTTTACATAGCACTTCAGCCACGCGGCCACCGCCACAGAAGCTGAAGCCTCCATGGAGACAGTAGAAGTGAAGAAGAGAGACTGGCACCCACTCGGGGAGCGCTGAGCCACCTCGAACACGTCCAGCATCAGCACCATTTCCACAGGCGCCCAACGCAGAGACGGCTCAAACTCCGACTGCGGCTTTGAATATGCACCGTGTGGGAGAGGTGGAAAGCCTTCCGGGCGAGACCATAGAGGCACAGCGTCGAGCGGCGCTGCCGGGTCGACAGATGGGGAGATTACGGTCGTGGACTCATGAAACGCAACATGAGCAGAGACGCGCTCGAGTATGTAGTGTTGCAAGCGTGCATCCGCGTCCACCAGCTGATGGAGAAGCTGAGCAAAGTGTATCGACATAGTCGCCATCAGGTCTCTCGAAGTCGTTGTGGGTGAGGTGTATGCCCGAGAGAAGGCGAGTCGTCCAACGCCTCTGCTTGTCTGCGCTTATTCTATGAAACGATGGGCACCCACACAAAGCAAAGAGGGGGAGGGAGGGAGGGAGGAAGAGAGCAGAACGTGTGCAGTCGAAGAGGCGGTTCAAATCAGCCCACGCCATACCAGCAGCATCTCCCCTTTTGGAAGAGCGTGGGCTTGTCGCGCCCACAACACGGCACAAGCGCAGGGCATTACCCGCGAGCAGGACGCACGCGCATATGCGCCAAGGAGCGCTATCGTTTGTTTCCCCCATTTTGTGGGCTCTTCGCGGTGAACCAAAACGCATACAACGGTGGGATGTCCACAACCGAAGGCGCGTTGCGAAATACGCAAGAACACTCAGGGGAGAGTGGAGGTGAAGCGACAACTACAAGAAAAGCGGACAGAAAAACGCGCAACACCTCTGGCACGCACAGACGCGCGCACCCCATGCGTCTCTCTTCGTTTTTGACCGGTGAGTGAGTCTGTGCGTGCGTTAGCTTCCCGCAGTCTGCGCCCACCAGGCAAGCGCGATGTAGCGGACTTGACCTTTACCTAAGTGAACAGCTGGGAGATGTACTCTCTCTCTCTCTGCCTCCTTCAGTCTTCTTTCCACGACACCTGGGGATCGTCTTGCTGCCTATTTCTTTCGCCCCAGCCCATCCTACGACGTGCCAGCGTGCCAGCTCAGCGAGGCTGCCCACTGTGCTCGCCAAGCCGCCTCCAGGGCAGCCTGACGGCGACTGCGTGGTGCTCCGTCCTCTCGTGGAGCACAGCCACGTTCAAGCCTACTCAGGTCCTCCTCGACACAATTTACCACGTGCCCGGTGAGTTGTGCCAGACGGAGAACAAGAGCGCCGCCCCCAATTGGCCCCCTCAGGCACGCGAGAGAGGACGCAGAGGGCGGCGCCGGTGCCCATGCAGCAATGGGGAGAGCAGCAGGGACATGAACAGAGGATGATGGCACCGAGACAACGGCTTCACCTTTTGCTTTGGTCACCGATCCGCAGCCTTTGTTCACGGGCAAGCGAAGCCAAGCACGCTGGAAGACTGTGGGCCACTGTAGGAGATACGGGAGTTCAGCGTCTGACAGGCTGTCCTCGAGCAGCCCAATGCGCTGCTGCAGCTCAAAGCGGAGGAGATGCTGCGCATCAAAGAGCTGTTGAGACTCCGCGGGCGTTAGTGGTGCCTCGTCGGTGCGCAGCTTTTCGTACAGCGCGCTGGGTACCGCTTGCTCAACACTTTGTCGAAGGGAGGGCAGCAGGTACGACCACGCTGCGATGGCTGTGCGATGATGACCGCTGCCCGACAATGTTCGGTCATGCATGGCATGCTGGATGCGTTTGCGAGTCTGCAGCTGACCGGACTGTGGGTCTGTCGCCTGGGAAGAATGAGTCAAGCCACGAAGCACGCCGGACGTGGGTGGCTTGAAGGCGCTGGCGTGTCGTGCGAACAAGTCCCCGCGACCACCGCCGCTTATGCGGCGGCGCTGGTCACAGAGTGCGCCGTGGCACGTCGCTCTTCTGGTGGGTGCGGCGACTCTGGCACAGCTGCGCATTATGAGAATTATTCTAGAACGACAAGCCTCCACGTACTTTCCAATCGTGATAGGAGGTAGAGTAATCGCCCCGTAACGTCACGCTGAAAGGTGAACGGAGGCAGGGGGTGGGGGCAAGAGGGGGCACGGCCACAGACGGCAAGGGCAAGGGGACCCGAAATGGATGAGATGGCGGTGAAGAGCGCCAACCTTCTAGTCCCTCTCTTGTTGGCACAGATGTAACTGCAGTGAGAAAGCGAGAGGGATGAGGAACAGCGAAAAGGTCGATAGAAGAGGTCGAGCCCAATGGCCCTAGGCACAGGTACACCGAGAGAGGCACGTGGCCAAGGCTCCCGCTATCATGGCGGCACACCAACTACTCGCACAGTGGGACTGCAGACGAGTATGAAGCCGAGCTCCTTACCTTTCCTCCTCCCTCGGCTTCGTACGCATCTCTCTCGCCCAGAGAAGCAAGAAGAGAGGAGGTGATTCGCACGCGTTCTTGTTCTTGTCGTTGTTTTACCTGCAGGGTTATTGCGCTGCATAGAAGCACCCAGGGAAGGAGATCGCCAGCACACAGCCACTTCAATAACAACAGCCAACTCATGGCGGTACACGGAAGCGACACCCAGACACCTCAAATCCCGTATGAGTTGCTTACGGCGAGGAGTAGGTGTTGCGCGCAAAATCATCCTCACGACTGCGCTCGAGGCGGTACCAGTAGTGGTCTCTCTGCTGCTGCTGGTCACGCGACAGAATGCTCCAGTTCCGCTCGTTGTTGCGAATCTCCCAGTGCGGGGCACGCACTTCCAGTTGGCCACTGCGTATCAACATCGTGGTGTTGTTGACGCCCACCATCAGCTTCTTCTCATGCTCAATGATCTCCTTCAAGGACTGGCGCTCTTCAGGATCGGTGGTGGTTGCGAGCAGCCGCTCAGCATCGGCAATGGTGCGCTGCGCCAACCGCTGCTGCCGCACGACGTTCTCTGGCACCGACATGTCACCTGGATCCTCGAGTGCCGCCGCTTGCGTACCCTTCACGCCCCGCTGGGTGGCGCTGGTCCAACGGAACCACCGCTCCCACAGCGAGGCCTCCTTCAGCTGATATTCAAGGTGGTTGTTGACGTTAGGAGATGGCATGCGATTCCTGTGCGTCACTTGCGCTTCGTAGAGGATGGAGCTGCCAATGCACGCGAGTAAGATGGAGGTCGCCCTGTACGGGTGCTTGCGCATCCAACGCGTAGTGCGGTAGAGCCAACCGGAGACCTCTCTGCCCAAGAACGGGATTGGCACAACTTTCTCGAGCATCTGTAGCGATGTGGCGAGGAGTGAAGGTATGTGATGAGTCAAGCAAGGAAACGCGCACCCAAGAGAGCGGAGAACGCGATGGAGCGGGAATTCGAGTTTGTGAGGGACTGGGGAAGGAGTTTATGTGGACGGCGTGAAGACAAGCGCAGCAACCAGTGGACGTGCACGTATGAGAGCGCTGCAGTCAGTCATGTGCAAAACGCTCTAAGAAGAAAAGAGCGCTGCCCTTCCAGTAAGGGGGGGGGACGTGCGAGGAGGGCGCAAAAGGGTCCGCTGATGCCGGTTGTGCGGGTGCGTCGCTTGAGGAAATGGGTGAGCGATGCACTTCGTGTCACGTGTGGCTGCCGACACGCTCAGGCAGGGGGGGGGAGACATAAGCAAAGAAAAGAGAGGGAAGGAGGAGATGAGCGGCGGCGATAGTCAGGCCCATGCGCACATAGACACAAAGGGAAAGCGAGAGAGACTAGAGAGCGCAAAACACAGGCTCGCGGCCCATACCCTGCGGCTGTAGGCGCCTCCACAGACGAAATGGGGGCACATGAGGAGGCGTGCACCATTCAACCCACTGATTGAAGATCAGCAATATGCACCCGTGCGGATGTCCCCCGTCGTGTTGTCCTCTCCTTGTGTCCACTTCCGGCGATGGATTGAGGGTGGGGGTTACCTGACGGCGTGCAACACACACGCACACAATCGATGCACGTAATTAGAGAAGACAGTCCGCGAGCCCAACACGAAGGCGTCGATCGTTGTGAAACGCCGGCAGGGAGGTGGGGAAAAAAGAAAACCAAAGTGAGTGGACATCCGAAGATATCCTCCGCGGAAGAGGCCGGATGGTCTGCTACTGTACATATCAGCACCGAGTAGTGCAAAGAGGAGGGTGAAGGAAAGAGGCGGCACCTCTGCCGGTCATCACCACAACACCACACGAGAAGAGCAAAGAGAAAAGGGGACTACGCACAGTCCACTTCCACGGAAGCGTCCGACTCACCGGCGAGGCGGTCCCGCCACATGCCTTCGCGTCTCTCGATGCTACGGCGAAACAACACTTCATCCTCCACGAGATGCGTCAGACGGCGAACGTCCCACAGGTTGCGCAGCAGTGTTTGCCTTGTGACTCGCTCCTCCAGGACAATCTCTTGGCGTGCGACAATGTACTGCTGATCGCAGAGGATGCGCGCACGAGGGGAGGGCGGCGGCGGGGGGTGGCGGTGGTTGTATTCCTGCTTGAGCCAGCAGAATCATTAACGTCGCTTGTTGCTGCCACCTTCGCACTGCTGCTCGCCGGTGCTTGCTCACTGTCATGCTCATGTGTCAGCAGCTGCAGATGCCTATCGATCCGCGGACCGAGAGAAGTAAGGAGAAGATTCATGCGATGTTGAGCACGGTCCTGCTCCTCGATGCGCTTCCGCGCCAACCTCTTCTCCATTGCCACCTCCATCTGAAACGAAGATGAAGAAGCACGCACACTTCCAGGTGCTTGAAGATCAGCGAGGCGCTGCTCCTTCCAGGAGGCAAGCTTATTGTCGAGGTTGGCTAGCTCCTGCTCCACCGTCAGAGCTACTCCCAGCGGCACGGCAAGCGTTTCCCCACTGGCTACTGCAGCTGTACTTTCCACATTAACATCTGCGCCAACGCTCGCCTCAGCGCTGCTCAATTTGCGCGAAGCAGAGGTGACTGTGTGAGGAATGGTCGACGTGAAGTATTCCTCCGGTGGGTCTGAGGTAGGCAGCGGTGGGTGACAACGACAGCGTGCAGCACCGGCTCGTCGTGGCCCAGCTCAGACGCCACATAGCTAAAGGTCCTGAGCTGGTGCATGAAGAGCGCACGAGGCTAGAAGAGCAAGCAAAGAGCGTGTAGGTAAAGCGGAAGTGCTCGCCGGTGGTCTCGACGCAGGAAAGCACACGTCACGCACTGCCACGCGCAAAGCTAAAACGAGGTCGCTCTCGCGCTTAAGTCAATGTTGTGAGAAGAAGCTGTAGAGGACGCACAAGTTTCGCGCTTGCGTCGCGAGCTCGAGCAAGTCTCGTGAAGGCCCCCACAAACACACACAGTGAGAGAGAAAAACAAAAAAACGCACACAGACAACAAGAGGCAGTGAACGGACGAGACGAAGCGAGACGGTGAAAGGCGAAGAGAACCGCTGAGAAATCCACACACGGCACGTGTCTGCTGAGATTCGCACCACCGCTCACTGTGGCAACGACACCGTCGGCGCGCGTCATTGGTGCCTCGGTACCCTGCACTGAGGAAAGTGAAAGTAAAGTGAGCGTTCCAAAATATCAGAGACCGGCGAGGCACCAGATGTCAAAGCCGCAGCATTAAGTGTAGAAGCGCAACCAACATAAGTCACGTCCCTGCAACGGTCTTTGCTACGTTGACTGCTCGTGCTCCGTCGAGGGGCATACGTATGAAAGGGGTACACAGCGTCTATGCTGCTGCTAACGTTGTCTGCTGCGCTGATTACTCGTGTCTGTCCACGTAGGGAGCGAGCATGGCCGCAAAGGCGCCGTCAATAAGCCCACACAAGCATCCCTACCGATGAAAGTGACCTCAACAACAACCGGAGAGGGAAGCAGTGGATGGTGTCATTCTAGAGTGAACGGCTACGCAGGCCCCACGAAGTGTTATTGAGCGTGCAGTCACACGTATTCACATGCATAAGGAAGTATAAGCAACCCCGTGAGACCCTCATAGTGATTGCGGGTAATGCTGCAACTGCACGACTCTATGGGTACTGGCGTTTGCATCACAGGGCATTCGCACTTTCTTTAGGCAACGTGTCCATCCGCCGTCATACAGCAGACGAGCTCAAACTCCGCTCTGCACCCGGCCCCCTCCGCCACGGCCTGGCGCAGGCCCATTGTGTCGCGCAAGCTGGCTAGACACGCGCCACAGCAATCGCCGGCCCAGCCACCCCCGGCACGGCCCCTGCCCCCACATCGCGCCGGCCGAGACACGCCCCAGTCACGACGGCACCCCGCCCACCATATGGGTGGCGCAAACGCCTTCCTGGTCGCAGGCCGCTCCGATGCAGCGCCGTCCAGGACCCGGCCGCCGACATCAGCAGCGATACACCGCCCTGAAATCCCTGCGTCGTGGGCGCTGGAGACCCCCTGTCACCACCAGAAGCGGTGCGGCATTGGGCAGGGCGAGAGGGGGGCTGCTGGGCTTCCCCACAGAGAGAGGGGTGGTGGGTGGGGGGTGCCGGACCCTGGGAGACCGCGCGCGGGGGCGTGGCATGTCGTCAGTGGCTAGAAGAACGAAAAAGACGCGAAGTGAGAGAAAACGCGAGCGCATGCTTCACACTTGCACGATCCCTTCAGTGCGGATGAAGCTGAAGAGAACAAATACCTGAGACGCCTCAAATGCTGTGCGCTCGCCGGTGTGCCTGGGGCCCTTGAAGGTGTGTGTGTGTGTGTGTGTGTATCGGCGGGGAAGGATGTGTGGTGAAATACGTTTGCCGCGTGATTATGGTGATGAGAGAGGGGAGGGAAGAGGAAGTGAGGAGCACACCGCGCCTCTTCCTCGGTGCCCTTCACCGCTGCCATCGCTGAGCCTCACATCAATCCAACAGGAAAGGTGGGGGGGGGGGGCACATTGACTAACTCATCTTTGACTTACCGTACTTCTTGTACTCTTCTATGATTGCCTTCGTGGCGGCCTTCGTGTCAACAATCGGCACGGGGTACGACGTGGTGTACTCACCTCTCTTTCCCATGTCATCCCGCCTCTGCGAGTAGTTGGACGTTGCTTTATCCTTGCCCTTCGCACAGTAACCTCCCACTTGTGCACCACGCTCGGCGGCACCTCCGCCAGCTCAGGCACCCACTGGAAAATGAACTTGCAGTCCGGGTCAAAGCGCTCTGACTGGCGAAAGGCGTTGAAGGTGCGGAAGTACGGCTGCGCGTCTGCACCCTGACCCGAGGACCAAAGCCAACCACCGTTGTTGTTCGCGACGTCGTAGTCTACAGCCACTGTCGCAAACCAGCGCTCACACTCGCGCCAGTCGATCCCCAAGACCTTGACAGCAAAGTTGGAGATGACTAAGCGGCAACGGTTATGACACCATCCGGTGGTAGTCAAGCATCGCACAGCGGCGTCGACAAGCGGTACGCCAGTGCGCCCCTCCTTGAAGGCCTCAAAGTGCTCTGCCTTCCAGTTCCACTTGTAATTGTCGTAGGATGGCTGGAACGGCGCATTCTGCTTCGGCTGTGTCGCCTTCATGATATTCTTTTGGCCAAGGAAGGAGTTCAGCTGCCCTTGCAAGAGTCGTGGGCGCGTGAAGGCCAGCATCGCATAGAACTCCCGCCATACAAGTTGACGAGTGAAGGGGTGCCCAGTGCCGAGAGCCTGCACACTGGCGTGCCACACCTCCCGTGTCGACACCGTGCCACACTTCATGTGCGGGCTGAGGTGCGATGTTTTGTCTCCTGCAATGTCGTCGCGAACATCCGCGTACTTCCTCAGTGTCTTCACGTACGCCAGTCGTTTCAGCCCCTCCACACGGCCGCCGTGGTCCTGCACCTGCGGCATGTGTGTGTACAGTCGAGCAGGGTTCACCAGATGATGCTCTAGGTGCTTCTTCGGCTGCGACACCAGCATCGACTGTACCTTCTTCACGTTTCCCCACAGCGGCTCCGCCACCCTGTGGGCGTGCTCCGCCATGAACTTCTTGTAAAACGGTGTGAAGACGCTATACGGCTGATCGGGGCCTTTGGCCACGTCATCCAGAGGACGCAGCGAGTAGTCGTGCGGCCCTGTCACGCATACAACACCATGCTTCTCCGCGTAGTCCCGCAGCAGCCGATCACGCGAGAGAGCAAAGGGGGTGTAATCCTCGTTGAATCCAAGCACTTTCACCTCGTAGCCACTATCACGGATGCGCCTCAAGCACTCCTCATCATTGCCGCGCAGGCACACCAGACCGTCATCCAGCTGCGCCTCACCGTCCAAGTCCACGAGGGACTCGCAGAAGAACTGGAAAAAGGCGTCGCCAAAGTACGGATTCCTCTCCTTGTCGCACTGAATAGGGTTGAAGAAGAACGCCGGCAGCACCGAGATGGAGCGGCGCGCGGCCTCGTCACAGAGCGCCTGCAGACCGGTGTTGTCCTCCACACGCAGGTCACGGCGGAAGAGAAACAGCGCCACCTCCTCTCGCTCTGCGTACGACCTCTTTTCTGCAGCCGAGGAGTCGGTGGACGGGGAGCGACTGCGACAGCGCTTCATCTTGATGAGCGACCGTGCGGAGGCGGCGTTGAAGGTGAATGCACGTGTACGGCTTGCACCACCACCCTGCGAAATCAGACGAGCGAGAGCAACGTAGGTCTTTGTGCCGTAGCGAATTACAAACAGTGAAGGTTTGCAGCGCCAGGGATTCGGAGGAGGGGGGGGTGCAGGAGCGAGAAGGTAAAATTGCGCCCTAGCAGTGTTGTGACGAGCGAGCCTTTCGTTTTCTGTTTCCTGCGCCGTTCAGGCTATGGAAGACGTGCATGTTCCTGTGCATGTATTGCGCCTGCAAGTGTGCGTGCACGGGTGCGCCCACCGCTGCGGATCCGAGAACTGCTGAAGCGGGAGAAAAGGAGGAACAAATGAAAGAAGAGGTCGAGGGGGGAGAATAGAGACTGTACAAACAGCACCTCTGCTAACGTTGTCGAGGCGGAATGAAGCGCGCAAGCCACCACGCTGGTAACGCACCACAGTACTCATCAGCCATGCGGGCAACAGGGTACACACTACGACTCGCACCTCCTGCGTTATTGATGGGGACAGTGGCTCATCGTCGGCTGCATCTCTGCCCACTAGACTGCACATTCAAATCGTGCACTCTCCGCGGTGCCAAGAGAGCAGAAATGAGGGACGCCATGTGTGTGCCACTCTGTGAGGAGCTCGCTGTTCACCTCATGTGGATCCCCTTCTCCATTTAAAGCGTCGCTGAGTAAAATCCAGCAAGGGGAAAATGAAGGAGGGGGAGAAGGGCACCATCAGCGCGATGGAAGAAGGCGGTATCAGCTTCGCCTCCACACACACACACACACGTCCACAGAAGTATGCGGACAATATGGGCCTGCACGAGAGTTCGTAAACGCCACAACATCCGCTCCTGTATCGCTCGCAACCTTTCACTCTCCTGCAAAACACCTCCCGTCTTGCGCTCCGTTCACGGTGGAAACCTATGTAGGGGCACGCGTGAAGCTTCCGTGATGTCCGGTCCACACTGCACTCACAGGCAGCGGTGCAGAAGGCGATGGAGTGGGTACGCAGTGGACCTAATGCCTTCGGCAGCCACCCGCGGAACTGCGTCGTCACAGTCCTCAGCAGCCGTGGACACCTCCCCGCAAAACACAGCCACAAGCACGCGCAGGTTCCCAACAGAAGTCGCTGGTATACGTGCCGCCGTTGAAGGGGCCGACATGGACCCTTTGTCGCTGTGGCTGATGGAGAGCATGGTAGGGTGCGCAACAACAGCAGCTGAACCAGCTCCACAAAGCTGCCAGACGCCCCGGGAAAGTGCTTGGGCACACGCAGAATACTGGGCGACGATTTCATGCTCGTAAGCCGTGCTACTTTGTAATCCCCACTCACGCATGCCAACGTGCCTTGCGCTTGTGCACGCAACCTTGTGACTTCATCTGCCCAGCCTGCATCTCGGCCCTGTTCTCAGAAGGAAGCAACAGAATGCCCAGTGTTTCGCTGTACTCCTCCATCACAATACCCTTGCGTTGCTGTAAAACACGTAGCTGCGGTGCCCCCCAAGCACTTTCGCCGCTGGTGGCTGAGGCAAAGGGGCATGACACGCACCTCGAGAGCGACGCGGCCGCACAGGCGCTGCCGTGAGCTCCAGTTCTTGCACCTCTACCACAGCACCAAACAGCGGGAATAAGCGGGCGAGAGAAAGGGGCAGCGCACCCACTCCGTTTGTGCGCGTCGCCAACACCGATGCCGGCGCTGTAGCACTCGCGCACTCAAGAGAAGCTGAGCAACGATGTTCAGTCGCTCTGCGACGACGCCTGCTGCCAGTGCCCACATCCTCGTAGCGGAAGAGCTGAGAATGCAACGAACGACCTCCTTGCGCTGGCGACGACTCGGACGCGAGACTGCACTGCGGTCGGCAGCCAGTTGTGCCGCCACTGCAGGCACCTGACCAGTTCAGGCATCGCAGCTGCAGCTCCCACGCCTGTCACAACGTCGCCTCGCTTTCTAGGTATGTGGATGTTGTAATGCACTTCTCTCGCGCTGCGGTGAGCAGCGCGGAGCGACGAATGGCGCAGCGCTTCTCTGTAGCGTCGTTCAATGCAAGCATCGACAACGGCGGGGTGGAACATACCAGTCTCTCTGACGTTGGTATTGTCTTCGACGCCAGTGTCACCGTTGCGGCTCCCTCCTCTTCTCTTGTTTCACTACCCGTAGTACATACCGCATGCATGACTGGTGAAAAACCACCGCGAGTACCAGTACTAGTCTCGTTGTTGGAGAGTGCTGTGTACCAGTAGCGACGCAACGCCGAGGCCCGCGAGACCCTGCGCGAGTTCCGCAGAATCTTCCGCGTTGTACACCGCCGTCTCCAGACATCGCGCCGGGTTTGAGAAACTGTGGTGGCCGTAGTAGCCCGCAAGGGAGGCTCATGCAGAAGCAGCCGTTTCTCCTCCATTCGCGCGTGTTTATGAGCACCCTTTTCGCCATCCTGGCCAGCGCCGCCGCCGGTGCTGCGCAACGCTGGCATGGGGTTGGAGCGACCGCGCTTGCGCTCCTCATCCTCCTGCAGACGCTTAGCACGCAGCTCTTGATAACGCGACGTGAGCGTTGCAGAAACCGCCATCTCGCGGGACCTCTGCATCTCTTTCGTCGCCAGCCCGCTGGGAGCTGCGTGTGGGTTGTGAGCACCGTTGTAGTAGAGACTGATGAAGTTTTCGATTGATTAGCTGCGGTGCGGAGGCTTGAGGACGCCGTCCTTAACTGTGCGGGGGGTTCCGGGGACGTGCGGGAGACATCCAGCGACAACCCCCTTCTCCTTGCCTTCGCCTTCTCGCGTGCAGCGGACTCTGTCTTGTGAGCCTGCAGTCCCAACATGAGCGGATTCACGCCGCGCTCCACAGCCTCCACTATCTTCGATGGTGGCGCCGCTGAAGAGGTCGATCCATGGCGCCGGTGGGCTTTCGCTTTTGCAGTGTGCTGTGCTGCGACAACAAAGTCGCGGTGAAGCGCGAGGAGGTTGTCTAAGACAGAGCCGGGATCCATGGCGAGGTCGATTCTCTGGCGAGTGGGTTTTTCGCGCAGACGTCTCCTTTTCGCTTTCTCGTTTGTAACTCGGCGGGCCAACCGCCGTCCTTCACGCGTCGCTTCCGCGGCCACCAGCACAAGGGCTGCTGCGGTCTTGGGTGGCCAACGTGCTGTGGAGAAGCGTTCCGGGGCAAAGCCGCCGCGGCATCTGGTTTTTCAAAAAGGGAAAAATAGGGAGAGAGCGGTGAAGACGTTGGCGAGTACGCAAAGCACAAGAGGAGGGGAGAAGGGCATTTAGGGCATGTGGAGCGTACGAAGTGAAAAGCGAGACAGTGAGCCGCAGGGCGGCATATGACACCACCCTCGTGCAATCTCCCCCTGCGCAATGACATTTCCTCTCGTAGCCCTTGTCCTCAGGCAGAACAGTAATGCTTGGCGCGTCATCGGATGTATGTGCGTGTGTGGAGAGGAGGAGGAGGAGGGGCTACGCACGTGAAAACGTCATCGTCGTGTGATGGATGCGGTGCACCAAAGACATTGGCTAGCTCCAGAAGAAAGGGCGCAGGTCAGTGATGAGGAACTGAAACCACCACGTCGTCATGCAGTTTGGCTCCTCATTTGCGGCGTCGATGCTTCGTCGCTACACCCACACAGGGACCCTCACTCTCGTCGTGCAGCGGGCTAATGTGGTTAGGCGTGGGTGGACATGTGGAAGGTGGCGGAGGGGGGAAGAGGAGTCCTCAGAGCCTCACCAGTTCTTCGAACAAAGGCAGAAGAACTGACATGTACGTACGTATGCGAGCATTTAAGCACTGCCTACCTCCTGCGGGTGTGCACACCAACCCACAGACCACGTCAAGCGTACCACCGTATGAGGTGGACCGGTGAGCAGGACAGCGGATCGTAAAGCAATGCCTCGAGCTCCCGTACTGCACGTCCTTGCCCGAGGTCAAACACGCGCTGACGGCGGCTGCGGGCTCGCTTTCGCGGCACCTCGTCTCGCTGAAGCAATGCGCTGCGACGAAGAAGATCCTCCGCTACCTCAGGAGGGGCGAGCAGATAGTCGGGTGCGCAAGCAGCAGCAGCAGTGCCACCAACCAGAGAGACGGCACTCCAGTGGACCTCAGCGCCGTCACGGACGACACACTTTTGTCTCGTTGGTGAGAGTGGCAAGATTGACGCCACCGCTAGCCTCGCTCGCTGTTGGCGGGAAGCAACACCACACAGGTGCCACCACGCACCCAAACCGCTGGGCAAAGAAGCCCGACGACGACACAACACCGATGCGTGTTACCAACGGTGCGCGCAGCACATGGTCACCTGTGTGCTGCCACCACTGGCACTGCAGCAGGATCGCTCCCGTATTGCTGTGTAGGGTGGGGAGCATGCGATCGCTGTGTGCTGCCCGTACAAAGACACGGCACGCCGCATTCGAGACATTTCCATAGTACTCCAGGGTGCGCATGTATGAGGGAAGAGGTGCGCTCGCCGGCGTCGCTGCGGTAGACGTGCCGTCCGTTGAAGTGCGACTGCGCTTCGTACCCCACCTCGCCACCCGGGCCTTTCTTGGTGTGGGTCGGCTCTGCTGACGTCGCCGCTGCTGCGCCGCTGCCGAAGGACGGGACAGCCCGTAGTCCAGGGGGTAGGCAGGATGGCCTAGCAAGTGGAGGAGGGTAACGCGATCCTGAAAGCCAAGCGCACGGCACCGGCCGCGCAGGGCAGCACCGCTATGCGTTGGTTTAACCGGAGAGGGAGCCATGAGAAGAACCCAAAGAAACGCCGAGCCAGATGGAAGTGCGCGCGACGCGTCTGCCACTGCATTAGCACATTCGTCGGACCGAAAGGGTGGTGATGGCCTGTGTGACACCTGGGGAGGCGCAGACCGAGCGGCGGTGTCACCGATGTGCACGCTCGGCGCATGTCTCTCGCTCGCAGATGTGCAGTAGAGCAGCGCAAGGCGCCACACGCACGGAGCCGCAGTTCCTTTCCCGGACCTGTTGCAATGCGGATCTAGTAGAAACGGTGAGGAGAAGCTCGGGTACGCGACGAGAGAGAGGCGTGATGATGGCCGCACAGGCGACGAAACCCCCTGAGGATGTCCATGCGCGGCAGCTCTTGCCTCTGCAGCCCCCGAACCGCCGCTTGGTGCGGTCTTTCGGGGAAAGGACTTGAACGGCGTTCTCCTACGAACGCGCAGGTCACTGCGGGAGCAAGGTGGGCGCAGCTGCAGCCGCCGGTAAACACGGGCACAGCGCTGGAGAAGACCCTTGAGCGTTGACAGCGCCTCAGGCTCCGACTCTGAGGAAAGCGCCGAGGGGTCGCACCGCCAGAATTCAAACACAGAAGCGCGTGCCGCGCTCAGCGAACACGGGTTCCAGAATGAAACAAGCTGAATTTGTAGCTGCGCCGTAGCGCGGCGTGTGAAGTGAACTGGGGCTTCACTGAAGAGAAGAACGTCCACGGCAGTGGGCGCGGCTTTGGCGCGCAGTGAGACCACCAACACCACTGGCACCACACGCGTGTGACGAGAGAGTGTGCTGATAGAGCCACGGCGCAGATCGGCCGTCTGCAGCGCAGCATCGCCGAGGCACGCTGAGCCGGCTCCCCACATGTGTCCATGTACGACGGTTGCAGAGGTTCGTCGGGTGCGCTGATGGCGTGCCGTCGGAGAGAGCGCAAAGATGACCCCAGAAGGCGAGGCGCTCACGTCCTCTGCATCAGGACGCAGTCCAAGTACTTCAATGAGGCTTGTCAGCGCAGGAGAGGCAGCAGACGCTGCATCACGCGGCGAATTTGGTGAAGTCCATACTGTACCAGTAAATGGCCATTTATTCCGCGGCGTCAGCGCATACACGCAGTGATGTGAGAGGTCCGCAAGCATGGTCGTAGCTAAGACAGACGCAGACAGCAACGCGTGGCGCTGTGTGGACTGGTCATTCCGCACAATGGAGCTGCGGAAGAGCCATTGACGCTGCTGCTCCGCAAGAGCAGTCGCCCAGCGCTGCAGAAATCGATGATCTTTTCGCGTGGGCTCATACGGCATAGCGACTCTGGCCTCGCAGGGCGTACAGCAGCGGAGACGCATTGCACGTCGGGTTTCATGCGGTGCCGTGGGGCTGAGCGCTGCACCGCCGTCGTGCTGCGAGTGTATTGATGATGTCGCTGTCGCCAATGATACGTGCGTGACACAGGGCTGAACGGCAAGTGACACAATACGGTAGTGGAAACGCTTCACCAGCCGCGAGTGCGATGGCAGCCACTGCGTCACCATCTTCTTGGCGACCTTGAAAGGTGGGCGTGCTTTGCGTGCCAGCACTGTAGCTTTCATCGTGTGCTTTCCAGGCCTGCAGCAGCGGCAGAGCCCAGCCGGCCGTCCGTACTCGAGTGCGAGTTGCCGAGCGAGGTGCCGTCGCCGCGCCACCGGACGCCTTCGGTACCACAGCCGACGCCGACGACGCAGCCAGAGGGCCCAATGAGCATGTGACAAGAGGCGTTGATGGGTTCGCTTGATGCGCAGTCGCCGCAGCTTGGCTTGCTGCTGGGGAGTTAGGACGGAACTTACACTGGTCGCGCGCTTCGAGATGTCATCGGCAGAGCTGAAATGCAATCCCGGCTCCGTCATCCAGAGGTAGGTGCGGTCGCGAATCTCCTGCGCGGAGAAGCTCATGGCGAATACCGGGGCACCGCTGCGACTGCCACTCGTGGCTAAATATGGAAGGCCGCCGGCAGGGTAATCGGCACCACCCCCGGCACTCTTTTTGGCTTTGCGCGCCATCTGTTGCTCTCGTTTCGCCTGTGCCTTGACTTCCTGAATGACGCGTGACACCGGCACATTCGCGGAGGCAGGGCGGCGGTAAGCCGGCGTCATCGCGGCCGCGTGTGTCAGAGGGTAAGAAGAGACGGATTCGTCCCAACTGGCATTGGTGTGCATCGCTGATGGAACAGGAATCGACGTCTTGCGCAGTAGTTGGGTTACGGCTGCGGGCTGCCGAAACAGAAAGGCCGAAAAGGCGGCGACATCCGCTTGGCGCTCGTGAAACAAAGCAGCAGCATCCATGTCTTCTGAAAGTTCAGAAATCCGGTTGGCTTAATGGCCAGCGCACTGCAGGAGCGGAGCACAGGGAGGAAGAAGGAGGGCGCAGGAAGCGAAGGAGAGAGATAGAAACACCAGGATCGGGATGGGAAGAGCGTGGGATCGAGAAGTCCCATCAAGTCACTTCCAACGCTTCTCGCGAATGCAGTCGGGCTTAGAAACATTTGCAGCTATGACGGCTAAGCTCTGAGCGGAGGAGGGGAGGAGGAGCAAGGGAAACCCGAAGGATCAGAGGTGGTGGTGCAGAAAGCTGCATTCGTCTTACGTCGCTCGACCTACGAAGAGGTCGTCAGCTAACCCACTAATGGAGCGCACTGTGATGGACAAAGCACACACATGCATGTACGTACGTACGTATATGTCATGCTAGAAGCAGCAGAGGAAATGGCCAAGAAGGCGGGAGAAGCAACGCCAGTGTGTGTACAGGCGCCGTCATCGCACGAACCTCAGCAGCGTCACTTCTCCACCCCGCACCTTCCAAGGGCCTTACTTCACGCTAGTGCGCACTCAGTAGCGGCGTTACGCCAGTACGCCGTGACTGGAGGGGGACCATGGCGCTCCCACTTCTCCAGAAGGGCAGTCATCTCGGCAGCCCGCGGAATACCCAAGTGCTTTCCAGAAGACGTCACGATGAACACCGGCAGCAAGTGATTCAGTTTTTCATGAAAGTGCACCACCACCTCGCGCAGCAGCACTGCTTCAAGCTGCCGTTCCACCGAGATCGCCTGCGACGCAGCAGCCTCATTGGAGGGACGGAGGCTGTTTGACGTAAGCTGCGACAGCGCCACAGCACGATGCTGCGCACACGTGTACTCGTAGCAGCGCAGCAGTCCTTCATAACCGATGGCCTCCAGTTTGTCCGAGTCACTCACGTAATCTCGGACTGCCACCCAGCTGCAGCTTTTCGCCGCCGCCTCCACACCGTCGCTCAACGCGGGCAGAAACCAACGCATGCCCAACCTCACCTCCTTTGAGTGGGAGATGGCATCCAGTGAGGTCAGCAGGAGTTGCGACACCTTCCGCGTCCTCCCTTCTTCCCCGCTGGTGTCAGTGCGTGGCAGAGGAACGTAAAAGAGACTCGAATCCGTGTTGACCGCTCGAGTCACCAGCGCTGCCGCCTCGGCAGCAACAAAGGACTTCACTCGCTCCAGGAGAGTGCCACTAGCGTCGTACTTGTGGTCCGCCACGTCATGTAGCATGCCCACTAGTATAATTCTGTAGAGCATTCCGGCCTTCTCCCCTGGCGTCACGCTGGCGTCGGTGTCCATGAAGTACAATAAGATTGCCTGTTCCGTCACCTTGCGCATGTGCCCAAGGCCGTGCGAAGCATCACGGTCAGCGCAGGCGGAGGCCACAAAAGAGGTGCAGCGAGCCCACAGTTCGTAATGCAATGCCTCCATGGTTGTGAGGGAGGGGGAGCGTATGTCAAGGAGGGAAGGGAAAGGAAACGGGGATGGACGTGTAGTGAGGCACAGAGAAAGGGAAGAAATCAACCGCTCTTGTGCCGCGGATGGCTTCTCTCTCCCTCTACGACGCACAGAGTGTGTGGCGTCGCCGTGCTCGTGGCGTGTCTGGGGATTCCTCAGCCAACGCACAAGGGCAACAGTGCGATGCAGAGGAACAAATGGCACGCGAAGAACCTCAAAGGCGCAGAAAAGAGGGGAGGGAAGGGGACAGAGCAGAGTGAAAGCACAAAGCTCATCACCTCAACAGCGCACGGAAAGGAAAGAGAGAGAGAGACATCAGAAGGCAGTACAACTATGGGTGACTTGTGCGTTCCAGTCAAAGGGCCTCTTCACTGAAAGGACAAAACACAACCCGACATGCAGACGAAGGATGAGTTCACGCGTGTGTGTGTGTGGGGGGGGGGGGGAGGGTCGGCGGGTGCCGCCGCGGCCGCCCCTCCCAAAAAGTGTACATCCACATGATGCCCGAAAGGGTCAAAAAATAAAGTGCCGCCACGTATGTGAAATGCTCCCGTGGCATGTCGTGGCGTGCCTCTGTACTCCTTTCCGCCAGGGCAGAGCAGGAGAGACACACGCGCACATGACCACAGGTGTTCGTTGGGTGGTAGTCTGCAGTGCGCCAAGTACCCTTCGAGTGATTGCACTATACGCACTGGGCACCATCCTCCATGCAGGAAAGCAGCTCTATGTGCTCCACTGCGGTCACTCCACACGCCTCCAGCTCCACCGAGTATCGTTCCAGGAAAGACCCCAAGGCTCCGGCCTCACCTGCATGCAACAGCCACTCGGCTCTCCACGCCAGAAGTTGTACGTAGTGCTCCTGAAAGCAGCGCGCCACGCAACGGCGCACAAGAGGGTCCACAACAAACGGCAGCTGCATCAGTGCGGCCTGCTCGCGCACCGCACCGCAGCACTCCGCGTGTCGCGTGCCGTGCGCCACATCCTCAGCAGCGTTTACCGCTCGCAAATGCCGACCGCGACTGAAGACGAGGTACATGCGCAGCCCGGTCAAGAGGGGGTGGCTGGCCGGCATGAGCATCTCCAGTTCCTCCAGTGTGTTGGCGCAGAGATGGATGAGCTCGGCGCTGAGAGTAGAGCCCAGTCCTCTCGCGACCGTCGAGTAGGCGAATGCTTCCAAGCGAAGCCGAAGCCGCAGAAAGTGCGTAGGCAAAAGACTCCGGGCGACGCACGCGTCAAGGTCAACGAGGCGTCGCACCGCTGCCACAACCGGATCGCGTGCTTTCTCTGAGGTTTCCGCTTCATCCTCATCCTTCGCCAACTGCACTGGAATGTCATCCAACTGCAGCTGTAACTGAGCGGCAACGGAACTCCTTTCTTCCGTGGCGCTGTCAGCTTCACAAGTCCTTTGCCGATGTGGACAGTGCTCCCCATGACGGAACACGGTGGCCCATTCCGACGCACAAGTCGCTCCGAGGATGGTGATGGGCGGTTCAGAGTCCCCTCTGATATCTGGCTCGTAGATGAGCTGTCCGCACTCGCCGCACAAATGCCCATGTAGCAACGCGGCTTTCCGTTCGCACAAGTGGCAGCGGCACCGAAACCCAAGCATTTCAGCCAGCTCCGCCCGGGACACTGTCAGGGCTGTAGTGGCAGGCACGTACGAGACCGTGATCTCCTCGCCACTCCCGATGCCTCGCAGAGCAACTAGGGACACCACGACGCCGTCATCGTCGCCGTCGTGGAGACGCCCAGGCGTCCTGTCGAGCACAAGAAGCGCGTTAGGGACACACGCGTGGTTGAGGTGGCGCAAGAACGGGAAAAGCGCCTTGGCGGACACATCGCTCGCACACAGAGAAGTGTACGCAGCGACGTCACACTCGCCGGCAGCACGCTTCAGTCCTGCTTTGACGCATCTGTGATGTTCATCACGCTCCTTGTGGCAATACGAACGGGGTGGAGGGTCAATTCGAAATTCATCTATGCCTCGCACGTCGAGAAGCAGCTGAGGAGCGGATGGAAGAGAGGTATGGACCTCGCCTCCGCGCCAGTTCAGCACTCGGAGTTGCGACGCGTCGGCAGTGAAGTGTGAGTTGCAAGAAGTATTTCTTGGTCCCGCCTCCGTCTGTGGCTTTCCGGCCCAGTCGACTGTCCCCCGCGACACGCACGGAGAGGACTGAAGAGCAAAGGCATCGCGCATCACAAGCGCGGCCCACTGGTGCCAGCCGCCGCACAGAAGATCGGGGAAGTGGGCCAGAAGGCTAAGAAGCTGCGCTGTCGCGCTGCACTCCACATTTTCGATGATAAGCGGCACTGAGTCCTTGCGCTGGTGTGTCTCAGAGCTCGGCACGGCTGCCACTTTTTTCGAATGAGGGGCAGTCGCTGTGTCTTCGTGGCAGCGCCGCACACTCTCTTTCCAGATCCGCATTCTGCGCTTCATATGCTCCGTGGCGGTGGCGACGTCGCTCATGGTCTCGGTGCCGCCTTGACAATACACCCGCACCTCCGCGTCCGCCACTGTGGCAAGCGCGGCCTCGCGGGCGAGTAGCTCGCCCTCACCGACAGCGCCGATGGCCACCAGACCGCACCCAGCGACGCTGCGGGTTGGATCAATACTGAGCTCCACATTAGAGTGCAGATAAAACTGAGCACACACAGAGAATGATGACGATGCGCCAAGGAGTGCAAGTAGGAGAGTACGGATACGATCGAGGATATGCTTGTCGGCTGGCGCGGCGGCAGTGTGCCACGCAGCGATGCGGGCCACTTGCTGAGCCCCGAGAATCTCATGCACCGCACTGAGAGAAGCCACTGCCAGTGCCATTTCCGCTTCGGCTACAGCTGTGGACTCGGTCGCTGTCGTTAGCGTCCGCAAAAGTGAATTCGACGCCAGTTCTACGCTTGCCTCGGCGTACATGTAAAGTAGCGCCCGAATGTGACCATCGGGAAGGCAAACAGAGGGATGGGGGGTAAGGGAAATACAACCTTTGGCATGACGCCACGCGTCGTACAATGTGACCGCGGCATCTCGCACGGCGTCATCGAGGACATCCGCATCTGCGCCTGGCGAGCTCGAAGCAGCGCATAGGTGCGATAGCACGATATCAATATGCGCCTCTCTCTCATCGCCATTGCGGGTGGCATCACAATTTACTCGAAGCACGGCTGTCAACGCTGCGCCAGTGAGCTGTGGCGGTGGTGCAGGAAGCAGCGTAGAAACACGGCAGTCCGTCAGTGTCACTGTGCTGGAGTAAAGTCGGCGTCCGCTCTCTTCGTGATCGTCACAATCGGCCTCGCCATTGAGTGGCATCCATGGGTGAGACGTGCCGCGTACGAGTAGCGCGCTTGGCATTTGCCGCAGAACGGCAGACAGCTCGCCGTCTGAAGGAATCGCCACACGCTCAGCCAACCATCGACACACAAGAAGCACAAGACAGCAGTGGAGATACGAAACTGACGCGCACCCGGAGAGCTCATCCCCGTCACTCCATGGACAGTCTTTTCTGGAGAATAAGGCGGTGGATGGCGGCGCCGTGGAGCTACGCAAGCCGCTGGTCACTACAGAAAGCGAACGCAGCAATGACAACACCGCCATCGACGATGATAGCAGCGGTTTATCATTAGTAAGAATCGCCGCGCTAGGCGAAGCGACATCGTCGTCCCACGTGTTGCGGTAATCCGTATGGGCAGTGTTCATGGCGGTTAGCTTGGTAACGTTGTGTCACTGGTATCGCTCATGTACGTCGACACTCGAATAAGTAAGCGAGGGCTGTTTTCCTTTCGCTCGTCCACGTCGACAACAGAGCGAGAGAGGGGAGGACGAATGCCACGGAAGAAAGAGTGCGCTCAAGACGTACACAGCAGAAGTGGGGCCGCATTGATGGCGCCACTGATGAGTTTTTCTTCCCGCGCTTAGCGTGTTTGGCCAATCGAAGGAAAGGAGCGCGCAGCACGGGGAGGGAAGGGGAGGGAAAAAAGTGGAGAATTGACGAAGAAGGGCAGCGCATGGCGTACGCGCAGATCTTCACGGTGCACATACACGCACTCGTGAACGCAAACGGTACCCCGCGTTGCGCATACAGATGTGCAGGCGAGCCACACACACACACACGCACCGCCTCGTTCACAAGGCACAACCCCCTCCTCGTCCTCCTCCCACAGCTCTGAGGAAATGGGAAAGGAGAGAAGTGGTGGAAATGACGCACACTCGCGCGTTACGAAGACACAAGGAAAACTATGAAGCGAGAAGCAGCGCTGCTGGCTAAACAGCGCATGTAGTGTTTCACTGTGGTGGAAAGAGGCTAACAGATGGGGGGAGGGCACGGTGAAACAAGAAAGGAATGAGCGAGGGAGACAGGCCCTTAGTGCGCAGCGATGGCGGACGCACGATTTGGGCGCGCCCGATCCACCAAACTGTCTTCCCTACAACTGCTCCGAGTCAGGCATGTGCCGGCCACTGCTGATGCTGGCCACCCAGGCACAGATAGGCGCGCACGCACACGCGTAGCGAACGTCAGCAGTCGGCGACGGATAAAAAGAGGAAATATCGCTCCTGCTGGCACCACAAAGGAAAAAGGCCACGTACGCGGGTGCGGTACGCCACCGCATCGACCGCCATCACCATCACCGGAAAGGCATTGAGCGACCTTCACAGCGCCATCCGATTGTCCCGCCGAGCCGTTTGAGGAAGCGGCGGTTGTCCAGCAATGGGCGATTACATCAGTGAAAGAGCCACAAAGAAGCGGTACAACAAAGAGTGAAAGTGTGAGAATGAAGAACCCGAAGAGGGAACGGGGGGAGGGCGGATGACATGGCACGCCGTGGGCTGACTTCAACGCCAAGGCGTGCAGAACAACACGCAGGCAAACAAGAGCAGCGGAAAGCCACGCCCACCTCTCTCCTAGAATCGTATAAAGCAACGAAACGAATGCCAAGAGCAAAGACAGAGCACAACCACACACGCGCGCGCGAGCAATGCGGCGGCTCAATAAACAAGAAGAGAGGGTCTGGGACGGCGGGGATGGGTTGAGGAAGAGGACGAAGCTGAGGGGTAAGCGACAGCCAGCGCTTTGTCGAGGGTTGTGCTGCATAGCGCGAGTACAACCACAAGTCGAGTGGACAAGCAGCCCATGTGGCTCCAAAGCGTCGCCCTTCGCCTTAGTCTCACGCCCACCTCCCGTTCCCACTCCCTCCCTTGACGTCACGCTCGCTCTCGCCTCTCTCGCACCTCCAAGGCGCATTGCGAGCGGCGGAAGAGAAAGCGCAAAGACAAAACAAAAGACAGAGTGTAATGGAGAGGGGAGAATGAAAACATGAGCGGGAAGGGCATACAAGACAAGCGAGTTGGGGAAAGCGCAGCAACAACAGACGAAGAAACACTCGTGAGTTTGCCAGTCGGCTCTTCAGAAAGGGGGGGGTCACAAAGAGGAGCGGGGCGTACACGCCGCTATCGGAAAAGGAGACGGGTGGCCCGAGAACGCACTGAAGGGGCAACACCGAATAGAGCAGCACAGCTTTGCCGGTGCACCGGTGGAATTCAGAGCTGCGGCAACGAGAAGCGCCGATATCAGTGAGCTCAGAACAAGAGGACGTTGCAAGAACAAGGTCCCACACACTGCGCACAGCAACGCATGCCCTCCTCCTCTCACACCTCCAGACCAACACCGTAGTGCCAAAATGCTTACGTCCTCCAGCGTGATGAATCTCCTCTGGATTCTCTCGTTGCCGCTCCCATACACCTGCCATTTCTGGCAGACGAGGAGAGTATTAAAAGACATCAACGAGCAAGACGAAAAGAGGCAACAAGATAGAATGGATCCCCTTTCGGTATGGGTGTGGTTGAGCTTCCTTCAGCGACGCTACGCCGCTGACAGTGTGTGTGTGTGCGCGGGTGCGGGCATCTGTCGCCGTCATCATATGGCACAACTTAAAGCATGTTGGTCTTATCGCCATAGACCCGAATCATAATCTTCATGTACTTCGGGTCGCGGTTCATCGCGCGCTCGTACGCCTTCACGCTGTCCTTGAACGCAAACGTGGCGCTGATCAGCGGCTTCACGTCCATCTTGCCAGAGCTCAGCAAGCGGATGATGCGTGGGTACATGTTGCGGTAGCGGAACACAGTCTGGAACGTGATCTCCTTCGCTTGCGCCATCACAACGTCAAACGGCACAGGCTCGATCGGCATCCCCACCAGCACGCAAGTCGCGCCAGGCGCGGCATGTTCGTAGTAGTGCACGTCACTGCCACAGATGCCCACGCTGTGGATCTTCACTCGGCAGTCGTGGGGGCCGAGCTCGTCGCATACATCCACCTCGCGGATCGCCAGCTCGCTCTTCCTCTCCAGCACAGGCTCTCCATGAGGACCATTTGTTTTGGGGGGCAAGAAGTGGCATACTTAGGTCGTGTGCACTAATCAGAGGTCGAGAGGGGGTTGGTAGGTCAGCTGTGAAGATGAGACAGCAGTTCGCAGGTTTTTCCGTAGATGAGAAAGAAAACAAAATGGATGAGAAGGGAAGTGACGCGGTGGAGAAGGCAGGTGCGCCCATGCACCTACGTATGATAAAGAGCGCACACATGTATGCTGTGGCCGCACCCCACAGAGTCTCCGGCCTGGGCTTCACTGCCACGAGTGCAAAGACCACGACTTCACACTCACCTTGCGTAAGAGACACCAAGCAAGAGCGTAGTCAGCGCCATCCAACTGCGCAGCGGCAGTCCAGGTGCGGAAGACCGAGGGGGGGGGGGAACAGCACTGCTACCAGACCTGGTAGGGAGAAAAATTCGGCTTGCTCACCCCTTCAAGGGGAAAAAGGGGGCTCACCGTGGAGAAGACTGCCACTAGTGCTCTACGCCTCACTTTTGATCCTTTATCAGGTCCCTTCGCACTGTTTCCCCTTGAGCTCCGCTGTCATGCCTTCAGATGAGAACGCTGCTCGGCTGGGTCACATGCAACTGCAGATTTACATGCACCTGCAGGTTTCATTAAAGATATGCTGCTGTGTCACTGCACTCCGTTGGCCTGTGTGGTTTTTTGATTTTGTGTGAGTGTGGGGGGAAGGGGGCTGTGGTGTGCCCAGTGCTGCATCAAGCGCGTAGAAGACGGGTGAAGAGAGAGAGAGAGAGGAAGGGGGGAGGCAGTGGATATGAGGAATGGAAAGGATTCCTCATTCGCACCAATTCCACAAGAGGGAAAGAAAAAAAAAGGGAGTCACATGAGGTGACGGTCAACTGCGAAACGAATGAGATGTTGAGCAGGAAAAGGAGAGGGGAGGGGATGAAAGAGAGTCCGCACTGCTGACATCCTGTGAGGGCTAAAGGGCAGCTCAGACGGACACACACACACACACACACACACACACACACACACGAACGAGAAAGAGATCACATCCAATTTGAAGGCAGAGAATGCGCTCAGTGACGGTGTGCTTCACTCCTCCTACCTGCCAGTGTGTTCGCCTTCGCACAGCCCTTATTAGATATGCGCATACGACGCCCCCCGCTATGCAGATGCAACCCACGCATCCATCGGTCACGTTGTTGTGACGACTGCGCAACCACACAGAAGAAAGAGAAGGAAGACGCACCAGGCACTGCCCGCAGAAACAAAGATGCACCGTTGGCGTCGCCAACAGCTCTACAGCAGGGGCCCATTCTAAAGGAATGCGCCCCCACCACCACCACATACGCACACATACGCAGGGATACACAACAGCAGTCGCTACGTTATCGACGGGCTCAGAATAACGGGTCATCCCATCAGAGAAAAGAAAAAGGCAGAATAAAAAGAGCCCCGGGATCGAGTGCCAACAATGACACCCCATATCGCCTGTCACGAGTCCGACATCAGTGGCAGCCCTTTGCATCCCCTCTCCAAGGCCCCGATCCTCTCGCACTTTACACCTCCGACCTCACATGTGCGGCCCAGCACCAGCCACAAGTGCCGACCTATACGCGAAGGGCGAACCATAGAAGACGGAGCCAAATAGGCAAGTACTCTGCAACGCGGTGTGGGTGCACCGCTCTAAGCTGCTGAACAAGTGGGAAGCGGCATGTACGGAAGTTCGTAAGATACCAATGAAAGCCAATAGACATCGTCAGCGTGTGGGGGAGGGGGAGGAGGAGGGTCCGGCAGAGCGCAGCGCAGAATAGCAAGACAGTGTTGCTTTCTTTCCGCTCGCACAGCGACGGAATTTAGGCACATGCCGCTGCTGCCGACACGCCAGGAGAGCAGGATGGGTGAGAGCACTTGCCCTGCATCCTCCACAAGCGAGAGAAGAGGGGAGGGGTGGACAGAATAAGAGGGAGACGATACGGAGAAAAAAAGAGGGCTGTGGCGCAAGCAAAGGAAAGCTCAGCGAACACAGAAGCATAGTCATAATGCGGATGAATAAGGGGAGGAAAGGAGTGGGTCGGTGTCAGCGAGCACCGCGCAGCTAACAGCATCGCTAGCTGTCCATCTGAATCATAATCTTCATGTCCTTCGGGTCGCGGTTCATCGCGCGCTCGTACGCCTTCACGCTGTCCTTGAACGCAAACGTGGCGCTGATCAGCGGCTTCACGTCCATCTTGCCAGAGCTCAGCAAGCGGATGATGCGTGGGTACATGTTGCGGTAGCGGAACACAGTCTGGAACGTGATCTCCTTCGCTTGCGCCATCACAACGTCAAACGGCACAGGCTCGATCGGCATCCCCACCAGCACGCAAGTCGCGCCAGGCGCGGCGTGTTCGTAGATCAGCGGGAACGCGGATGCAGCGCCGCCACACTCGAATATAACGTCGCAGCCCTTGCCCTCCGTCGCCTCAGCCACAACACGCTTCAGTTCGCCCGCCCTCGAAGTGTTCACCGCGCGCAGGCCAGGATAGCGGCGCGTGATCTCCAGCCGCACGTCGTTCGACCCGCAGAGAATCACTTCAGAGCACCCGCCTGTAAGCGCGGACAGCGCCGTCATGATCCCGATGGTGCCGCATCCAATCACGAGGCCCACATCGCCCGGCTTTACACCGGCCTTCGTCACCGAGTGCATGCCAACAGCGATCGGCTCGCACAGCGCGCCCTCCTCGTAGCTCACGTTATCCGGTAGCTTGAAGCACAGAGCGGCGGGGTGGATGATGGTTGTCGACATGCACCCGTGCACCGGCGGCGTTGCGAAGAACGTCAGCTCGGGATCCAGGTTGTACAGCCCGCTTAGCGTCTGCGCAGAGTCCCAGCGCGGGATGCCGGGCTCCAGCGCAACGCGGTCGCCAGCCTTCGGTTCCTTCACATCTGTGCCCACCGCCACAACTGTGCCGGATGCCTCGTGGCCAAGGATCATCGGCTTCTCCACCACAAACGGTCCAATGCGCCCGTGCTCGTAGTAGTGCACGTCACTGCCACAGATGCCCACGCTGTGGATCTTCACTCGGCAGTCGTGGGGGCCGAGCTCGTCGCATACATCCACCTCGCGGATCGCCAGCTCGCTCTTCCTCTCCAGCACGAGGCTCTCCATGAGGACCATTTTGGGGGACGGTAAACGGTGGAAAGCGCGGAGAGGAGGAGGAGGAGGGCAAGAGGGAAAGAGAAAATGTGTATAGGGTGAGGGGGAATAGGGGGCAACAAATGGGAGCGAATGAGAGTGAGAAAGCGTCGATGTGAAAACGAGCAAGAGCCGCTCAGGCTGAGAAGAGTTAGGCCTTCAAACTGGGAGGGAGGTGTATGCGTGTTGGCAGGTACCATGAGGAAAGTGAAGGGAGACGAGGTAATGTAAGACAGAGCAGAGAGCAGCAGTGGCCAACCAGGCGTGTGCTGCAACACAAGCAATGAAGGGGCAAGACGCAAGAGAGCGCACGCCACGGCACCGTGGCACAGCAGACAAGCGCTCACACAAGGCACTGGCAGCCACATCTTCTAAGTAGAACGCCGCCCATGTGTAAGAGAGAGGGGAAGCGCGAGTATCCAGCCGGGCTGCGCAGACACGCTCGCACAATGTCCGTCAGCTTTCTGTTGTCATTGGCCTTCCCATGCAGACGGACTTGTGCGCCCCAATGGTGGCGCAGACATTCGCGTGCACGCAGGGCAACGCCCATTTGTTTCCTTCAGGGGGTCGTGTGACTGGGCAACACGTCGTGTACCCCTTCTGGTGCTCGTGCCTCCGTGTACGCATTTGTGTGTGTCGCCTCGCACATTACTTACGGGATCGCTGTGTGCACGCCCGACCGACGCAGCGCCTGCACATCATCGCTTGAGAGCTTCGTGCACCCAGCGTAGGAGACATAGCGAAGAGAGGTAGACGTCGCCAGGAAATCCAGGCGGCCGTGTACATCCAAGCTCTCCATGTTCAGCGCCTGGAGCCGCGGAAGCTTCTCTAGCCCGTACAGCGCGCCCAAGCTGGTGATTCTCTGGCATGCCTTCACGGAGAGGTAGCTCAAGGCTTGGCAGCCGCCCATCAAGAAGTGCAGCGTGTGGACCGCAGTAAAAGAGAGGTCCAGGTATTGGATGTGGCGGCCCTGCTCGATCCCCTGCAGACCCTCTGCGGTAAGCGCAGTGGCACCGGCAACGGCAAGGACTTCGAGGGCGGCGCACTTGCCAAGATGCCCCACTCGGGTTAGGGTGGGGCATTCGTTCGCCACAATCTTGCGGAGCCTTGGTGCACCCTGGAGACCCTCCAAAGAGCTGGGCAGTAGCTCCGTGCACCCTTCTAAGTACAGCGCCGTTAGCCTCACGCAGTCGGCGAGAAAGTTGACGTCGGTGACAGGCGTATGAGAGAGGGAGAGGACCTCCAGCTGGGGCAGGGCCTGAATGCCTTGGAGGCCATCGGCGTCGAGATACCGGCAGCCACTCAAGTCCAGTGAGCGGAGTGCATGGCACCCCCCACCAAGGTTGGCGACGGTCGAGACGTTCGTGTTCTGCAACGACAGCTCCGTGAGAAGGGCGGCGGTCTCCAGACCCATCACTGAGGAGCGCAGCACACGCTTGCAGCCATCCACCCGCAGTACGCGCAGCGCCGGGGTAGCCGCAAAATGCGAGAGACTGGTTACTCGTGTGTACTCCATCGCCAGCAGCTCAAGGTGAGGCAGAAGTCTATCCCCGCGACGGAGCTGGAGCTGATGCCGTTGCATCGGGTGAGAAATATACGGCGCAAGCTGCAACAGCGAGCAAAGTTCTGCAAGTTCTTCACCCCCTCCGTGTAACAGAGCGACAAGGTCTCCAGTCGTGGCGCCCTCTCAACGCCGTCCAGCCCCTCAAAGCCTCCGTTGCCGCTATCCGGCCCTAGCACCAAAGACGAAGACAGCAGGAGAGGTGACAGTCGGCAGGCATGCAGCAGAAGTTCGCGTAGAGCGGGGCACTTGCCAAAGAAAGAACAGTCGTCGAGAACCGCCTTCTCCAAGTGAACCACCTCCAGATGAGGAAGTAGCTCCACTCCGCGTAGAGCGGAGCAGACAAGCGGCGCGTCAGAGATGAGATGCAGCTCTCGCAACACAAGCGAGTGGTCAAAGTAAATGTGGTGCAGGCGCGGCGTGTCGAGCCAGAGTACCTGCAGTAACGGATACACAGCGGTGGTGACATAGACGTCGCCGAGTCCACCAGAACGACGGCTACTGCCATCACTCTGGTCGCTGCGAACGCTCACATAAAGCTCCCGCAGGCGCTCCAGTGACGGTGGTGCTCCATCCCCGCTGACTTCCGTCTGCGCGCCACGGTTCACATCCCAAAAAAGCGGCGCGACAGCGTCTGCCAATGCGCCTTGAAGGCTCAACACCTGCAGCGGCGCTGCGAGCATAGTGGCAGTGGCAGTGAACGTACTCAGCCTCCCGATGACCTCAGTTGTGTCGTATGGCTTGCAATCGATATGCATATCCGATGCTACTCCCTCGGCAATCAGCGATGCACATGGCCTCGTGGCCACATTCAGAACAAGCAGATTCTTGCGATCACGCAGCACACTCATGCACCAACGCCATGCAGCCGCCCATCCTGGCGGCAGCAGCGACTCCGTCACGCAAAGATGAAGCTCCTGCAAGTCCACAAGTCCGCCGCCCTCACTGTCGGGGCACAGCTGATGCGCTAGCCACGGTATGTGCTGTTCCGTCAGGTGTAGCGCGAGGGGTCGAGGTTGCTGACCTGACGCGCCTCCAAGCATCGGCCACGGCAGGTCTACATTGTTCATGCTGCGCACCATACCACGCCGCTTGTGGCGCCACTCCGGCAGGAACATGCGAAAGCGGTCTTCCGCAGCAGCACCGTGACCCGCGTGTCCGGCCTCATTGACGGCAACATCGCACACGAGCCCTTCAGCGCTGGTCATGTGTGCACGATCCCTCAACCCGTCCTTGATAAAGACCAGCTCCGGCATTGCCGCTCTGTGGCCCTCCTCCTCGTCTCCCTTCGGCGAGGTCACAGCGCCAGAGAAGTGAAGTCGGCTTCGTGCTGCCCCATCCTCTTCTCTGGGTCTGGAGTCGTCGGAGTGCCACGCTCTGCCGAGCCCTACCTGTGGAGAAGGGTCGACGGCAGCCGCTGTGGTACACACGGCGTAGTCAACTTCGCTGCCTTCCTCGCCCACAGTGCGCAGTGGTGCCGACGGCAACCCCACAAACAAAAACTTGGCGGCGCTGGTGCGGATGGGCTGCCGAGGCAGACGGTGCCGGTGCTGCAACCACGCACTAATCCACCCCTGCACCTCTGCTGTGTCTAGTCGAGTGTTGCTAGTGCATAGCAGGTGTGCCGTGCCGCCCACATCCTCGACAAGGACGGGTAGCGAAGCATGGCCGAAGTGCAGATGATGCTGAAGGTCGGTGACTAGATCCAGACTGCAGACTCTCCCCGTCTCCAGAGGTGGGCTTGTGAAGGAGCTGTATACCGCCGCCGTGACGGCAGACGACCTGGTGATGGCGTGATAGGACCGCGAGGAAGAAGCCAGCTTGGCGTGAAGCTGCTCAGACCGCGATGCACCTGCACTACGCGCCCACTCTCGCGAGATTGCACCTACAGCATCGTCCAGTAGCTTCCGTGTTGAGCTAAGCACCGCGGTAGGTCGCTTCTCTAGCATAGACAGCGGTGGCGGTGTCAGCTGCGAGCCATGAAAAGTACGTATGCTGATACCCTCCGCGCCTTGGGAGGTCGTAAAGGCCACGCCCGATCCACCTTTGTCCTCAACACCACCGGCCTCGAGTCGATTTCGCTTTGGTCGCAGCACGTCGCAGTCCACGCCGTCAACGCCAATGCGCGAGGGCATGGCGCAACGACCGGAAAAGCAAGGTAAGAGAAAGGCATGGTGGGAGCAGGCGAGGCGGTGCAACCACCCTTCGCGCCACGCCCAATCCAGCAGAAGCGATTGCCGTTCGCAGTCCAGCAGAGCATGCCCATCGAGCAGGCCCTTGCTCGTGGCCAACGCCGACTGGTACACTGGGGGCAGTGGGGTACGGCGTGCGACTGGTACGCGCCCAACGTACTGCCGCTCCTGCCCATCCAAGTGCACGTAAGCGTCCCGCACATTTCCCTCCGCGCTGTTCGCCTGAATGAACGGGCAGACGTTCATAGCTACCTTTGCGATCATCCATCGCCACCCCAGTTGTTCGAGTCGGCGCCGCGACGCGGGGGCAACGGCACGCAGAGTGGCGTGTGCTGCAGTTGGAGGGCCGGATAGGTAGTCAAAAATGGCATCCCAAGGCACCTCGTCGCCCTTGTACGCGGCAGGGGCCAACAGCAGTGGCGAGCACCTCATATCGTGATATGGGCGACCTGTTCCCGCCGCCTCGCCAGGGATTTCGTCTAAAGAGGTAACGAGCGTCTGCTGGTAAGGTGGCACGCGCGGATAAGCCGCAGCATCGAGCTGCAAAGCGAAGTCCTGCACCTGCCGGAGAACCAGCTCCTGAAGGTCTAGCGGTACCGTGAGTTGCCCAGGGGCCCCATCCAGCCGCTGCCGTACACTTGGCCTCAGTGCTCGCTGCGCATCCATGTACTGTTGGAACAGGCTGCAAAGAGCGTCCGCCCGTGTGGGCAGCGAAAGTTGTGCATTCACAAGCGCGCCGTCGACAGCGACGTAAGTCGGTGCATGTGCCGCTGCAGCGTGAAGACTACTATGGTGCGGTGGCATCAGGGCACTTGAAGACAGCGGCAGCGGCAATGAGGAGAGTCCCGAGAGCAGCCTAGCTGAAACATTCGCTTCGCCGCGGGGGGCAAGAGCCGGTAGCGACTGTTGACCTGCGGACACCCACGCACTGTCGCCGCCGCCGTCACACGGCTGGGGTGTCAGTGGTAACTCGCCTCTGGCTTCGGACGGGTGCAGTTGCAGCGCTGTTTTAGGCGCTCCACCGCTGTTTCTGAAATCGCTGTTGTGGACTCCATAAAACACGGGTTGCATTAGTTGGCTAATCGGTGCCACCGTGTCGACCAGGGTGCCGAAAGGCACGTTGTAGTTTGCCTCGAACCCGCTCTGCGCATCGCTTGATTGTTCCCCGTACAGGGGCGGTCGTGAAATATGCAGGTGCTCAGAGAAAGACCGACTGCGCCCTTTCAGCTGCAAGGATGCTGGCGACCACTCCATCAGCATTCCCGAATCGTCGCCGGCTCCTTCTGCCTGACTTGATTGCGCCGACTGCTTCGCTCGCCTCGACCTTCCTCTGGTGTCGCGCCGTGTGTGAGGAGTGGAAGCGGTGACCGGGCGTGGTATCATCAACGCCGTAGCAGGAGGTGGGTTACGACTTGGCCATCCCGCTCGCGATGATGTATCCTGAGTACTCTGTGAGGCTGAAATGGCCGCGCTCGTCGCAGCCGCCCCAGCCTCCGAGAATAAAGTGAGACGGTTACAAGACGTTGCATTCGTTGCCGAGCCATTAACGTTGATTGCGGCGCCAGAGGACCACGGTGCCGACATGTGGCGCAGGGAAAACGCATTTCCCTCCAGCCGCTGAAGTCCCGCAAGCGCAGTCATAGTCACCCTGGAGGCCTCGGAGGCGGCGGCGTGATGCGCCGATTGCAACGCAGATAACGGCGTGAGCCACTGTGTGGCGAGAGAAGACGTATCGCCCGTGGCAGCAGAAGCTGCCGGACCTTCAGAAGTGCCGGTTGAGTCCCCGCAAGAGAATGACGATAATGCAGAGCATGGCGGACCATGTAGGGATTGCGGCTGGGCAGCACTCATTCTAAGCTACACGGAGCTAAGGAAATACGGTACGTGCAATGGGTCAGAGCAAATATTCAAAAAATGTGGTCGTACGCGGCTGGAGAGTGGCCCTCACCAAGTGCAACGTTGAAGTCCGTATACTTGTGCGTGCGTGCGTGTGTGTGTGGGGGAGGGGGGGGGGGGGGGGTAGGTGGATGTCCCTCCTCCAGGATGGTGTGCACAGGCCTCAAACGAAGGGTTAAGATAGCACTTTCTTCGTCTCTGCGATGAGTAGGCCAAGCAGATGAAAGGGCTCTGAGACGCATGGAGGAGCCAAGTGAAAAGCACACGGTCATACACGCACTAACGCACGAATAAGGAGTGAAAACGAAAGTGCTTACGGGTGGGGTAGACTTGGCGCCTCCGCGTTACGAGTGCAGGCGCACGTGATATGAAGATTAAAAAGAAAAACAGCGGTCAGCAGCTGCCGTTGCAGCAGCGTGCAGGGCACGAAGGAGGCTCGGGGCTCAACTGCTGTAGAGCAGAAGGCGCAAGGAAGCGGAAGAAGCCTCTACGGTGTAAAGCGGTAGGCGAGCAAAATCGCCTCTGAAAAGTTGGCTGTAGAGATGAGATGAGTCCGGATGTTGGAGGAAATAGGTGGATGGGAAGAGGGAATGACAGTGCCAAAGACACGAAGAAGACGTGCGTGGCGGCAGTGTCCACCATGAGAGAAAGTGGTCGACGCACGCACGCGTGCGTGCCTGTGCTCGACGACCTTGAGACGACCTGGTGCGAGAAGCGAGCAAGTAACAGAGAGAAGGGATAAAGGGGGAACAACAAGATGCAAAGGCGCGGGTTGGCTTTTAGCATGGCAGTTGCTCGTGATACAAGCAGCTCCGCAAGCGCTGCGATTGAACGCAGATGAGCACTAAACAAATACAAGGCGGAGTATAGACCCACTTCGCCGACAGCATCCCCACTGTCCACACGCACTACTCATTGCAGTTGTGGGTGTCGACAGAGCTCCGTGCTGCTCCGACTAGCCGTCAATGCGCGCGGTGCGTATGCAAAAGCGCCCTGGCGCTCATCAGCCGTTCAAAAGGGCGCGCGGTTGACCTGGGCCAGGCGCCCGGAGAGTCACGGGAGGCGGTGTGGTCGCCTTGCGATACCCTTCCTTCTGCCCCTTGATTGCCAGGCGTTTGCAAACCTGTGGGTCCTGCTGGGTCGAGGGGAAAGGGAACGCATTAGCGTAGACAAGCGTTCCGCTCCCATTCTGCTATGTTACATGAGCCTTTTGTTTTCTTAAGCGCCTCGCCGTAGGCAGAGTAGGAGAGCACGCCACCACCTGGGGGGTCGCTGACCTTCAAACCTCTTAAGAAGGCGAATCAGGGACAAAGAGGAGAGGACATTGCCGTTACATTAACCGCCGCCCCGCCCCCCCCTGGTTCAGCGAAACGGAGACACTGCTCTTAACGAACACTGTATTCATGTTGTCGGTAGCCAACCATTGTCAGCCGCTGATCCCCTGTGAACACCACCGTTCCTGGACCATCGACCCGTAGCTCCGTAAACCCATCCAGCCCCAGGCGAATGTTCAGCTGCGTGGCGATGTCTGTCGGGCATGGCAACAGAAAGGTGTTCGACAGACCTGCTTCCGCGTCGTACCGGCGCGGAAGCAGGGAGGCTACGGTGTACTTTGGCAGCGGACTGGCAGCTGCGGCGGCGGCCCCGCTTTGGTTGACTTGTGTTGACGGCATCGTGAAGGTTTGCGCGCTGGACAACCGCTGCACATCTAGCGGGAAGCACGCCACCACGTACTCCTCTACCTTCTTGTTGGCGGTCAACGTGCGCACGATCGCGCGAACAGAATGCACAGTCACAGCAGGTGAGATGTCTCGCGACGCCTCGAACACTCTCAGCTCCTCCAACGATGGCGGAGGGAGGTACACCAGGTGCGACAACCGAAGAGTGCCACTGATGTCCAGGGAGGTGTCCAGTGCAGTCCACCGGTACGGCTCGCCATCTTGCACAGAGGCCTGGAAGAACGTCTCGCGCTCTGCCGCCACAACCCCTTTCATCGAGACTGCGAAGCAAGTATGTGGGAGCGAAGATGAGCTCAACCTGGGTGATGTGCGCGCGCAAAAAGCGCGCTGCTCAGACGTGCCTTGACGTCACCTGCGCTTCAGCCAGCACGACACCCCAGTTTATCCTAGGCGCTGCGCCAACCACTGCTTGACGCCTGTGAGAGAACGAAGCGGGGATGGGGAAAGAGAGAAGGCCACCCTTGGGGGGGGGGGGGGGGGGGGGGAAGAGTGCGGAGAAGAAAGACGTAAGGACAGTAATAGCAGGAGAAGCGCACCGCGGCAACATGTTGGTCCAAGGGAGCGAAGGCACAAGTGGCGTGTATGCAAGACAACGAGGAAAAGGAGTGTTCTTGCTTGAGCTCAAAAGGTGGGAAGCGGAGGTGCACGGCATGCGCACGTTCAAACTGAGCACCGTGAGATACGCGGCTAACACTTTCTTCCTTCGCCTTGATTGTTCTTATTTGGAAAGTGCAGAACTATGCGCTGCGCGCTACGTCACTGCTGACAAGAGAAAGAAGCACGTCCACACCGTTACACACACACACACACACGCAGTACGCATGCGCAACTTCTGCGCGCATGCGGTCACACGCACCGGGTAATGCCCGAGCATTACCCGGTGCGTATTGTGTGAGTGTCTGTTCTTCCACGAGAGGGAGGCCCAACAAAAGCACGAGTGATGTTCTCAAGACACTGGCGAAGGAGAAGCGAATTGAAGGAAGAAGCAAAGTAAGAAATAGAGAGAGGAAGAGGCTGACGTGCGTGTGCACCTCAGTCCTCCTGCGTGAATCCGCCCCCACAACTCCATTTCGCTCCGCCACCCTCCCCCCTTTTCACCTCATCCCCAGATGGTCTATCAAAACGCATATGAAGGGTACTATGTCTGTGGTTCACACGCTGAGCAGCGATATTCGTGTTTTCTTCGATGTACAGCGCAGGCACGCGAAACACTCAGAGCAAAGAGTGACAAGTGCAGCACCGCACCTCACCCATTCAACTTTGTCGAGCCAACCAGTGGGCAGCTGCACCGCCTGAGAAGAGCAGCAGGCGCATACACTCACAAAAACACAGAGATGCCAGAGAGGAGCCACAGACGCTGCACTACGCGCGCAAGATTCTACAGATCGTCGCATATCGAAACACCAGTAATCCATCAGCCCCGCTGCCTTGGTCGACAGGGGGGAAACGGTCATGCAAACAAGCACGCGGCAGCGAGGTGGGTCCACCGTGAGAAGGACAGCCAACTGAGTGTGAGGGCCACCGTGAACCACTGCAGGTGCGCTCCAAATTGATGTGAGTCCAAAGAGAAGAAGGGGGAGTATCGAATGAGCTTAAAAACTTAACATAGGCGACTTGGGGAGTGAGTTGATAGGCCATCTGCATGCAAAGGGAGGGAGTGAGTTGATAGGCCATCTGCATGCAAAGGGAGGGAGTGAGTTGATAGGCCATCTGCATGCAAAGGGAGGGAGTGAGTGAGTTGATAGGCCATCTGCATGCAAAGGGAGGGAGTGAGTGAGTTGATAGGCCATCTGCATGCAAAGGGAGGGAGTGAGTTGATAGGCCATCTGCATGCAAAGGGAGGGAGGGAGTGAGTTGATAGGCCATCTGCATGCAAAGGGAGGGAGGGAGTGAGTTGATAGGCCATCTGCATGCAAAGGGAGGGAGTGAGTTGATAGGCCATCTGCATGCAAAGGGAGGGAGTGAGTTGATAGGCCATCTGCATGCAAAGGGAGGGAGTGAGTGAGTTGATAGGCCATCTGCATGCAAAGGGAGGGAGTGAGTTGATAGGCCATCTGCATGCAAAGGGAGGGAGTGAGTTGATAGGCCATCTGCATGCAAAGGGAGGGAGTGAGTGAGTTGATAGGCCATCTGCATGCAAAGGGAGGGAGTGAGTTGATAGGCCATCTGCATGCAAAGGGAGGGAGTGAGTTGATAGGCCATCTGCATGCAAAGGGAGGGAGGGAGTGAGTTGATAGGCCATCTGCATGCAAAGGGAGGGAGTGAGTGAGTTGATAGGCCATCTGCATGCAAAGGGAGGGAGTGAGTTGATAGGCCATCTGCATGCAAAGGGAGGGAGGGAGTGAGTTGATAGGCCATCTGCATGCAAAGGGAGGGAGGGAGTGAGTTGATAGGCCATCTGCATGCAAAGGGAGGGAGTGAGTGAGTTGATAGGCCATCTGCATGCAAAGGGAGGGAGTGAGTTGATAGGCCATCTGCATGCAAAGGGAGGGAGTGAGTTGATAGGCCATCTGCATGCAAAGGGAGGGAGGGAGTGAGTTGATAGGCCATCTGCATGCAAAGGGAGGGAGTGAGTGAGTTGATAGGCCATCTGCATGCAAAGGGAGGGAGGGAGTGAGTTGATAGGCCATCTGCATGCAAAGGGAGGGAGGGAGTGAGTTGATAGGCCATCTGCATGCAAAGGGAGGGAGGGAGTGAGTTGATAGGCCATCTGCATGCAAAGGGAGGGAGTGAGTTGATAGGCCATCTGCATGCAAAGGGAGGGAGTGAGTTGATAGGCCATCTGCATGCAAAGGGAGGGAGTGAGTTGATAGGCCATCTGCATGCAAAGGGAGGGAGGGAGTGAGTTGATAGGCCATCTGCATGCAAAGGGAGGGAGTGAGTTGATAGGCCATCTGCATGCAAAGGGAGGGAGTGAGTGAGTTGATAGGCCATCTGCATGCAAAGGGAGGGAGGGAGTGAGTTGATAGGCCATCTGCATGCAAAGGGAGGGAGTGAGTGAGTTGATAGGCCATCTGCATGCAAAGGGAGGGAGTGAGTGAGTTGATAGGCCATCTGCATGCAAAGGGAGGGAGGGAGTGAGTTGATAGGCCATCTGCATGCAAAGGGAGGGAGGGAGTGAGTTGATAGGCCATCTGCATGCAAAGGGAGGGAGGGAGTGAGTTGATAGGCCATCTGCATGCAAAGGGAGGGAGTGAGTTGATAGGCCATCTGCATGCAAAGGGAGGGAGTGAGTTGATAGGCCATCTGCATGCAAAGGGAGGGAGTGAGTGAGTTGATAGGCCATCTGCATGCAAAGGGAGGGAGTGAGTTGATAGGCCATCTGCATGCAAAGGGAGGGAGTGAGTTGATAGGCCATCTGCATGCAAAGGGAGGGAGGGAGTGAGTTGATAGGCCATCTGCATGCAAAGGGAGGGAGTGAGTGAGTTGATAGGCCATCTGCATGCAAAGGGAGGGAGTGAGTTGATAGGCCATCTGCATGCAAAGGGAGGGAGGGAGTGAGTTGATAGGCCATCTGCATGCAAAGGGAGGGAGGGAGTGAGTTGATAGGCCATCTGCATGCAAAGGGAGGGAGTGAGTGAGTTGATAGGCCATCTGCATGCAAAGGGAGGGAGTGAGTGAGTTGATAGGCCATCTGCATGCAAAGGGAGGGAGTGAGTTGATAGGCCATCTGCATGCAAAGGGAGGGAGTGAGTTGATAGGCCATCTGCATGCAAAGGGAGGGAGGGAGTGAGTTGATAGGCCATCTGCATGCAAAGGGAGGGAGTGAGTTGATAGGCCATCTGCATGCAAAGGGAGGGAGTGAGTGAGTTGATAGGCCATCTGCATGCAAAGGGAGGGAGGGAGTGAGTTGATAGGCCATCTGCATGCAAAGGGAGGGAGTGAGTGAGTTGATAGGCCATCTGCATGCAAGGGAGGGAGTGAGTGAGTTGATAGGCCATCTGCATGCAAAGGGAGGGAGGGAGTGAGTTGATAGGCCATCTGCATGCAAAGGGAGGGAGGGAGTGAGTTGATAGGCCATCTGCATGCAAAGGGAGGGAGTGAGTGAGTTGATAGGCCATCTGCATGCAAAGGGAGGGAGTGAGTTGATAGGCCATCTGCATGCAAAGGGAGGGAGGGAGTGAGTTGATAGGCCATCTGCATGCAAAGGGAGGGAGGGAGTGAGTTGATAGGCCATCTGCATGCAAAGGGAGGGAGTGAGTGAGTTGATAGGCCATCTGCATGCAAAGGGAGGGAGTGAGTGAGTTGATAGGCCATCTGCATGCAAAGGGAGGGAGTGAGTTGATAGGCCATCTGCATGCAAAGGGAGGGAGTGAGTTGATAGGCCATCTGCATGCAAAGGGAGGGAGTGAGTGAGTTGATAGGCCATCTGCATGCAAAGGGAGGGAGTGAGTGAGTTGATAGGCCATCTGCATGCAAAGGGAGGGAGTGAGTTGATAGGCCATCTGCATGCAAAGGGAGGGAGTGAGTTGATAGGCCATCTGCATGCAAAGGGAGGGAGTGAGTGAGTTGATAGGCCATCTGCATGCAAAGGGAGGGAGTGAGTTGATAGGCCATCTGCATGCAAAGGGAGGGAGTGAGTTGATAGGCCATCTGCATGCAAAGGGAGGGAGTGAGTGAGTTGATAGGCCATCTGCATGCAAAGGGAGGGAGTGAGTGAGTTGATAGGCCATCTGCATGCAAAGGGAGGGAGTGAGTTGATAGGCCATCTGCATGCAAAGGGAGGGAGGGAGTGAGTTGATAGGCCATCTGCATGCAAAGGGAGGGAGTGAGTTGATAGGCCATCTGCATGCAAAGGGAGGGAGGGAGTGAGTTGATAGGCCATCTGCATGCAAAGGGAGGGAGTGAGTGAGTTGATAGGCCATCTGCATGCAAAGGGAGGGAGTGAGTTGATAGGCCATCTGCATGCAAAGGGAGGGAGGGAGTGAGTTGATAGGCCATCTGCATGCAAAGGGAGGGAGGGAGTGAGTTGATAGGCCATCTGCATGCAAAGGGAGGGAGTGAGTGAGTTGATAGGCCATCTGCATGCAAAGGGAGGGAGTGAGTTGATAGGCCATCTGCATGCAAAGGGAGGGAGTGAGTTGATAGGCCATCTGCATGCAAAGGGAGGGAGGGAGTGAGTTGATAGGCCATCTGCATGCAAAGGGAGGGAGGGAGTGAGTTGATAGGCCATCTGCATGCAAAGGGAGGGAGTGAGTGAGTTGATAGGCCATCTGCATGCAAAGGGAGGGAGTGAGTTGATAGGCCATCTGCATGCAAAGGGAGGGAGGGAGTGAGTTGATAGGCCATCTGCATGCAAAGGGAGGGAGTGAGTTGATAGGCCATCTGCATGCAAAGGGAGGGAGGGAGTGGCATCGCCTGGATGCCACGCGTGCCGCTCACTCATAATGCCCTAATAACGCGATACGTGGACTCCTCAGCCTCTTCTCGCCCTTACACACACACAGACGGCATCAGCTGTGCAGAGTACATCCTCTTCCGCTCCCATCGCTGCCACGGAGTGGCTTGCATGTCTTTGCGGTTTCTTTTTACTCAGGGGCTCAAAAGGCTTTCTCGTCTCCAAAGCCTCTCCATCCGCCGTCATACAGCAGACAAGCTCAAACTCCGCTCTGCACCCGGCCCCCTCCGCTACGGCCTGGCGCAGGCCCATTGTGTCGCGCCAAGCTAGGCTAGACACGCGCCACAGCAATGCGCCGGCCCAGCCACCCCCGGCACGGCCCCCGCCCCACATCGCGCCGGCCGAGACACGCCCCAGTCACGCCGGCACCCCGCCCACCATATGGGTGGCGCAAACGCCTTCCTGGTCGCAGGCCGCTCCGATGCAGCGCCGTCCAGAACCCGGCCGCCGACATCAGCAGCGATACACCGCCCTGACATCCCTGCGTCGTGGGCGCTGGAGACCCCCCTGTCACCACCAGAAGCGGTGCAGCATTGGGCAGGGCGAGAGGGGGGCTGCTGGGCTTCCCCACACAGAGGGGAGGGGGGCATATAAAGAGGGGCGCGGAAAAAGTGTCGAATTCAAGCGAGAAAACATCCGTCAGGGTGGAGAAAGAAAAGCCGAGGGCACTGACAAACTCCATGAGTAGCACACGAGCCTCATGACGGCGCAGCAGCAGGGCAGGTAGTTGTCGCTTCGCCGACAGAGGACGCCCGAACCTTGCGCACTATCTTGTACGCACCTGACGCAGCACGCGCCGACGCCAACGTCGGTGAGGGCGAGAGCTGCACCCTGCCCTTTGCATTCAGCAAATCGTCATCAACCTCCTCTGTAAGTCGGTCTGTCAAAGAAGACGAGAAGCCGGTCGCGCCGAGGGCGGCAGCTGTACTGTGATGTGCAGCCAACTCCTCGAAGGCGGAAGTGGCCCACGAGACTTCCTTGACGGCTTTTACCTCAGGTATCCAGTGTCGTGTGGTGCGCTCGATCAGATCCACTAGCGCTGTCTTACTATTCTTGCAAGTGCGGCACGCCCCAAGTAGCTCAACACGCATATCGCCCAGGACGGGATCAAATCCGACGTAGCGGAGGTCACCGCCATCCTCTTGCAACTGTGGTCGGATTGTGGTGGCGACAAGCTCCTTGATCATCAGCACAACCTCCGAGTCACCCGCCTCCGCGACGGTGTCGGCGTGGGGGTTTGGGGCGTTAGGGTCGACGTGCGGATTACCGCTGCAGATGTGGTCAGTGAGCAGTGCACTTACGTGAAACTTGAGCTCCGACCAGTCAGTCGCGACGATGAGTGACTGCAGGACAGCCTCATCAATCTGACTGTCGTGTGAAGACGACGAGATCGTGAACCCGCCGATGTCAAAGGATGCGTCCGAAGTCGAAAAAGACGATGCGGTAGGTGCGGCATCCCTGATACAGGGCTGGGATGCCGCCTCGCCACCAGATTCGCAGTCCTCATTCATAGCGTCGGCAGTGTGCTGCTGCAGCGCCTGCGACCGCGCCGCGGCGGCTGCCTCGTGGGCCTCGCTACTTTGTTGCACTCCGTGGAACGACAGGGCAAAGTAGCGCGCCGCGGCCTCCGTATCCGCCACCTCCACGTGCTTTACTGTAACAAAGGACGCACCCACTGTGACCTCCTCCACCATCGGCAGGGCCTCCAGCAGCGCGTGGGCAAGCGGCGACAGGTGGCTGTTTGTGCGGTTGAACAGCATTGTGTGCGCGGTGGGTGGCAGAAACTGCATGTGATCCACGTAAAACTTGTAACACGCGTCGTTAGGGGTGGGCTGGAAACGCACAAACACCGTTCGCTGAGGTGTGCGGCAGCAGCAGGGGACGAGCGACAAACACAAAGCACTTTGGCGCGACGCCAAGCCTCGCCGCCAAGTCGTCGGCGATGCAGAAGTCAATGCCGTGAAAGAGACGGTGAGCCCACTGAGTCTCATGCAAGCAGCCATTGCTCTGCTGGGAAGCCCTGCAGACCGCCGCAGAGACACCATGCATGTTCGCGTCCCGGTTTCGATCATCAACCACTCGTGACTTTCTGTTTTTTGTTGTTTGCTGCAGATGCTGATTTGATTGCGTTTGGGGACAATGCACCCGCAGGTACGTGCCCTTCTGCAAGGGGACGGTGGCAGAGCTCTTTGCGCGCATGGACGGGGTGCGTGCATGTGTGTGTGTGTGTGTGTGTGTGTGTGGCAGAGAGGGGCATTAGGAATAGAAAGAAGGTGAGTGGGGTTGCGTTCATAGTTGTGTGTGGGTGTGGGTGTGGGTGTGCATGCCCACAGCGAAGGTTAGTGAGCGAAGGAGGAGTGAGGTGGGAAGGAAAATGGGCTCATAAAGACGGTGAAAGCAATTTAACCAGTACAACGACTGGCGGAGTACAAGCGGCGGAACCCCCACGAGCCCACGGCAACACAGACGCGCCGTCACCCTGCAGCATCCTGTAGTGCTGCCACAATCACGAAGTAGCAGCCGTACAGCGCATCTCGGTGGGCCACCCCCCCCCTCTCCATCCGCAAGGCCACCGACTACATGCTAGGGGGTGGAGCGTTTGCCTCTCGAACCAAATCCCTGTGAAGTCCGTCCAGTTGCTCGATGGGACGACTTTGCATCTCCTCATCGCTTCTCGTGTGCCGGAGAGAGACGTATGCGTACTTCACGTTGTGTGTGTGTGTCTGTGGGCATGAGCCGCAGTGCGATCCACCCGGGAAGAGGGCAAAAGAAAAAAGAAAAGAGCGAGAAAAAGAGGCCTACCACAGCGCACGAGTTGGACCGCTCGCCTGCACGGCGGCACCTCCCTTCTCCTCCTCCTCTCTCGCTCCATCGCGGACACTCTTGGCCTCACCTAGACACCGCAGCTTCAAAGGGGGCGCTAGCACAAAGACACATCGACTAGGTAGAGGGTGGCAGCAGAGGATCGAAGAAAGATCAGCCGCTCTCTGCACCTGTCCAGTAGCCCCCACCCAATCACTGCCTCGCGCCCATCGTTTCAGGCACAACTCGCTTAGACACAGGCGACCTTCCCCAGCTACACCACCACCAACATCCTCACCCCACCTTAACCCTTACAGTCCCGCACCATCCCGCTTCCCTTCCACTTATGGTGCTCTACTCAGCAAACTGTAGCCGCTGCAGATGCGCCTCCTCAGTTGCCTCCGCCTTTAGGCGTGGCATCAACGTGTCCAGCTCGGTGCTGAGGGCCGTCTGAACCTCCAGCGCATGCCGCAACTTAATAGCCCAGCCGTCCAGCATCGTGTGATACTCGTCTCGCCAGGCTTTCTCCTGCGACTGCTGTGTGGCCCTCAATGCCGCGTACTGCGCATGGTACACCTCATAGTCCGTCTTCTCCGTCACTCGCCCGCTGCTGATCTCCAGTGCCTCCTTCCTCACAAGCAGCTCGGATTTCTTGCTAGCGATGGTGAACTCGCGACGGAGCTCTGCCTGGGCCTCAGTTGAGAGGAGATGGCGTGGAAGGGCGGTGCCCATAGCCTCACCATCCTCCTCGTCGCCGTCGTCCGCATCTGCGCTGCCGCGCAGGTGTGCTGCGGTGATATGATGACTATCCTGAGCGTGGTCCACCGGTGGCATCTCGAGAAGCTCGTGCCCAAATTTTTTGGCAACTTTGTTGTAGAGCGCCACGCACCCAGCACACGACATCTCCTTGAGAACGTACGTGGCGTCGTTGGCCACGGTATTCTGCCGCGTCTCTTCCTCTTCGGTGACGCGCTGGCGGCGTGACAACTGTGCCGTGACACAGTGGCACGCGACCATCGAACGGGTGCCGCAGCGCTTACACAAGACAGAGACCGGGGTGCAACAGTGCCCCGTCGGCTCCCCGCAGCGACGCTCCTGGAAGTGATGAAAAAACGCGTACTGCACCACCTGGTTGCTGTCCGTCCCGCTCACCACTCGCTGGCCGCACGTTAACTCCGTCAGACCGGCGTAGGTGCACGGCTCGCACGATGCACTGCACACACGATGGCACGCGTGGCCGCAGGGGAGCACTGCACTACAGGGATAGGGGCAAGATGCGTGGGGGGCGTCGTCAGTCGTCAAGCTGACATTTTCTTCAAGGTGTGCAGCCCCGATGCGCTGCTGTGTGTGACACGGCCTCAGACAAGCATGCGAAATGCTGGGGCACGCGTCGTACGTCTGCAGGCAAAGCGAGAGGCACTCAGTCGGGCCATGGACCTCAACCGCCACAAATTCATCCTCTGCGTCCACGTCCTCTTCGTCTCCTTCCGGTGACGGCTCTGCGGCAGCTTTAGCGTCAGCGTGCTCCCGCACAACGGCGATGCGGCGACACTTGAAGTGGTCTGGACACACCATCGCCAGCACGCTGGCCCCCACCTCTGAAGGTAGCCAATACCCGCGATGGTTTTTTGGCGCTAATAGGCGCCGCTGACGCTGCACCAGAGACTCAACTTTGGTGAACAGCGGGATGCAGGCGAACAGCTCGCGGCTGCCGATGAGAAACACGCCACGGCGCACTCGTCGCAGCAGCCGCCAAAGCCACCACTGCAGGCGCGTCACGAAGAGCGACGCAGATCCGTCAGACGACTCTGACCAAAGCTGCTGCCACTGCTGATGCCGCGCCTCTGGACGAAGACTTTCGCCGTCGACGGTGGTGCCAGAGGAGCCGTCACGACTCTTATGCAAAGCGCCAATCACTACCTCGAGCAGGCCGGAGAGGCACACAACGCCTATCTCCACCTCGCACTCCACCTCGTCAAGACTAGTGGAAGACAGGGCTGTAGCCATCACTGGTGGCGTTGCCGTCAAGGAAGCCCGGGAGACGGCCTCGTTGCCCGCACCCTCCAGTGACTCCCTCCACACTCGCACTGATTGCCGAAAATGCGAAGACGGCGCGAGTGCGGACCGCGACAGCGCCGCCGAGATCGCCTCCGCCGCGGCCGCGTTGCTCGTGTAGACACCAAACGATATTTGTGCGGGTGACTTGGTCGTCGCTGACGCGCTGTCGCCACGCGCAGGGAAGTAGCTGGAGAGATACTCCATGAGGAACACCGCTGCAGCTGCGTCGGCAGCAACGCAGTTTTCCATTGAAACACCATGACTCCATACCTCTACTGCACTGTACGAGGCCAGACCGGTAAACGGCGGGGGCGGTATGGTGGAGTCGGTGCTTCCCTGAAGCGGATCGGCCGGTTCACCGCTTTCTCCGTCTTGCTGAGCATCATCACCTTCGCTGTTTGCCAGCTCCTCTGTGACCTTGGAAAGAGCCCGGGCGTCCTCGATAGTGTACCGCAGAAGCGCTTGCACCTCAGCACGGCGGCATCGCAGCGAGTCGTGTAAGACTGTCGTGGTGAGGTTGCCGGTGCGCCTCAGCTCGGTGTGCAGCGACCGTAGCAACGCCAGCACGATGCGCTCATGCGATCGGCGGCGCTCTTGAAAAGCCGGTACTTCAGAGGTGAGTGAATAGACGAAACTAGAGACAGGAGTTAGCATTGCAAAAACTCCGTCCTGCACTGCGTCGATGTCGTCGACGCACATGTGCGATGGCTGCCAGCACCAAAGGTACGGCAGCAGCAGCCCCTGCGTCAACTCTATCGGGGTGCTGGTCAGTACAGTGTGTCGCGTGCTCTGCGAGGTGGCGGCTACACCCCACACCAGATCCAGAAAGAGCTGGAAGAGTGACCTGACGGATTCATGAACGGCTGCGTGAGTGTGCTGCGCTAGTTCGCTCTGCTTCTCAAGGTAGACGCTGTGCCATCCCTCCAGCTGCTCCTTAGATAAAGAGGAGAGGTGGGTGGTAGGTGGCATTGTGACTGGCGCATAGCGCTCCTCCGGGATGGCGGTCAGTGATTCCCACGTCGCCGAAGAGGCTCCGTCATGAGCAGCAGCAGCAGCAGCGAGATCGAGGGTCGTGGCTACGTCGCTCTCCGGCCAGAAGTCTTTCACGATGAACTCCGCCCAGCTTTGTGCAGGCGTAGAGGACGCACTCGCACAGGCCACCACATCCGTCGCATCACGCGCAGACAGAGTCAACGAGAGCAGCGGCACTGCCACTGACACTGCGGTGCGGCACACGCCGCTCCACATGCCAGTCATCTGAAGGCGGCGCAGTTCGGCGTTGAGCTGCGTTGTGAGAGGAGCGTTGAGAGACCGCGCGTGCGACTCCTTCACCAGCGCCGCGAGAGAGGTGATTTCACTCAACTGCCATGCTGCTGGTGCGTTGCATGAGCCGTTCGGCCTCCCCCTCTTCTGCCCCTCGACGGGGCGCGCCTTGCTAGCTTCGAAGAGAAACTGGGCAACTGAGGCCGGAACGGTAGACGTGGCGACTGCAGGACGCAGCAGCAGCGGCGTGGAGCAGTATAGGAACCCCTCATTAAGTTGCTGGTAGAGCCGACGTGACTCCGCAGCGACGAGGCTCACCTCATCCAACAAGCTTCGCCCGGCGCGTACGTCCGCAGAGGTGGAAAAGAGCTCCGCCACGGAGGCGCAACGCAGCGCAGCGACAGCCTCCTTGACCGACGCCATCGCGTGCTTCAGACTGCCTTGCACGTTGCGCTGCTGCTCCTGACGTGCAGCCGCGTGTAGTTTGCCTCGCACCAGCGCCGATGCGTAGAGGACGGCGGTCTTGCCACTCCCTGTACACCCATCGACCATCCTCACCGAGACAGGCACGCCGCTATTCCCTTGCGCCACGGCGCCGGTGCCATTTCTGGAGAGGTCAGTGACGGCGCTGAGAGAGTGGAGCGCTTCGACCTGTGCTGAAGAGAAGTCGGCAGCCTCGTTCACCAAGGCCAGAAGGGTCTGTAGGGAGGTGAGTGTTCCATCGCCCGGCAGCCTTCCGCTCGAACCAGAAGACCTCATAGATGAGGCGGCACCTACCCCACTGCCAGTGCCGGACAGTAGAGCAGCGGCTGATGCTGTGAGAGACGACACGTAACGCTGCATCGGAACAGCACCATCTGTGAAGTGCTCTGTCCAGAGACCCGACACCGCGTCCGCGCCAAACGGCCGGCCTGCGCGGTGGCTGCCGCCTCTACCATTCGCGTTGTTGGTGCGCCCTTTGCTGTTCACGCCCGCCTCTGCCTGCCGTATACTTAGCGACAAGGCATGAAGGCGCCGAAGGCAGTCGAGATACGTCATGGCTGGCGTGCCGGTTGGAAGGAGCCGCTCCGGTGGCGGTGCGGCGGTTGCAGAGAGCAACGCCGCACGGCGGCGTCGAGAGCCGCGTCGCTGGTTTCCTGCACCCTCTGCCCCTAACACAATCCACGCCTGCGCCTGTCCATCCTCCGCAGCCGCGGCGCTTGTAAGGATAAAGTCTGCCAGCATGTCTGCGTCGCGCAACACGTGTGCCGTCACTCGAGAAGAGGTGGTAGAGACACTGCTGCCCGTTTCCTTCGACGGGCTGTCAGCCTTTGCGTGCGTGAGCACCAATGGAAAGATGACCCACTGGCCAGTGAGCTGAACCATGGCATAGGCGAAGAGGGAGGCGTCCGTGTCGGACACTTGGGCCAACTGCAGCGCCGACACAAGCGCCTTCATCTCGTCTTGGTGCCGCCTCTCACGCGACCCGCGCACACACAAGTCAACTGGCAGACCAAAGGCTGCGTAGTGCTGCACTTCCGCTAGCGAGTACTCCGACAACCCGCCAGGCCGCGGCCCCACAGCCTCCAGGCCGCTCACGCGCACCGCTATGACGCCATCAACACGACCACGGCACAGTTCTGCCGCGCCACCAGGCAGCTTCGTCACGTGTCGCACCGCGCGAGCGGCACTGGCGTAGAGCTCAGCGTAGGCTGCCAACGCAGTGGAGCGGATAAACTGCTGGACCTCATGGCTAAGGTACGGGTTGTAGGTACGCCGCAAAGCTGTCAATTGTTCTGCCACCGCACAATCTTGCAAGTGCCGCCTCTCTTGGATGTGATGTAGGGCGGGTGGAACAAGGAGCTCTGCGATGGTGTCCGTAATGCCATCGCTGGAGCCACTACAGTTGGCACTAAGGTGGTCGTGAGAGCGTCGTACATCTTCCTCCAACTGCAGCCAGCGCAGCACTTCCTTAAGGACACCAGTGGCAGCCACCGCCTCGAGCACCTCGATGATGGCCTCCTCCGGCCCGCTAACATCCATCGCGGTTTCTTTGCTGCGCCCGCTGTGAGACTGCTGCAGCCACACCCGGGAAAGACGAGCGAGCACGAGCTCGAAGCCATTGCAGGCTTGCCGAGCACTCCGCCGTACCTCAGTTGTAGCGAACGAGCTGTCCATGGAAACAGCAGCGCTATCGCTCGCGTACTGCAACCCCAGCAGCAGGCAGGAGTGAAGTGCATGCACCATCGACTGCCGAGTCGATACGGCTGAGTCTGTGGCAACCAGCTGCATCGCTACCTGCGAAGCTCCGTCTACGTACAGCGGGGACGAGAGAAAGAGATACACCAACCGCTGGCACAGGCGCGGCAAGCGCATGGCTGACTCCACATGGAGGAACACGGCAAGTAGGGTTCGCAGCGCAAAGCTGACAGTGCGCCGCAGTCGGTCGAGAGTCTTAGCATCGGCACAGCGCATTACGTCTGGTTTAAGACATAGCAGCATCGGCAACTGAAGCGTGCGCCGCCAGCCCTCGTGACCAGCGCTGCCTCCAGCGTTTGGCGACGACGACGCTGCCGCTGCCTCCAGAAAGGCTAGCTGAGCGAGACCGGGTGGCTGCTGCACTAGCGCCGCTAGCCAGCGTATGACAACTGTTATGTTCCCCTCCACCGCCTCACGCCAGAGGTCGACATCCGAGGGTGTGAAAAGGGCTGTGTTGTAAGTTATGAATTCCTGGTGTGTCGCCAAAGCTGCACCCGACGCTGCTCCGCTATCGCTAGCAGCCCCGGACCCCCCGGTTACGTTTGCTGGCGGTTGTCTCGGCTGGCAGCGAAGAAGCAACAGATCCGCGGGGTGGGCAAGGGCAGCATCGTCTGACACTGCCGCCGGCATAGCAGATTGCCTGTCATCGCCCAAAACGTCCATAAGCAGTGGTGAGGCGCTGGTTGCGTCGCTTCCCATGGTTGGCGGTTGCGGAGCCGCGAGCACCAGCGTGCGGCCATCGTTCGCCACCAGCTCCACGGTAAGCAAACGCAGAAGGGAGCCCTCCTCACTGCAATGTAGAAGCTGCTGATACACCAGCTCCTTTGTGAAGCCACCCAAACAGACAGAAACGTCATCTTCCATCAGCGTCGCAACGTCAAGTGTCGTCGCCGAGGCGGTCGCTTGGGAGGAGGTCTGAGTTGCTGAGGTTAGAGTGGTGATGGCGGCACCGAGAAGCCGCGACATGAGTGCCGCCCGCTCCGCCTCCAATGATCCACTTCGGCGGGAGGTGATGCCGAAGATGACCTCAAAGTACAACGCGTAGGGAGAGGACGACGAGTTGAGAGCAGCAGAGGCAACGGTAGAAGCATCATGCGCCCCCATGCGTGCCGAGACAACATCCTCCTCCTGGCGGAGACGCTTCATTGGCGAGAGTGAGGGAGGAAGGGAGGAGGCCGTACACGGTTACCTTGGTACTCTACAAGGCTTCCTATCCAGCTGCAAATAGACAAGTGAGGGATGGGAAGAGTAAAGCAGCACCGACAGAGGCATGTCAACAAGGACACTGCGTCACTGATCCCACAATGTGCGAGACGAGCTGTTGGATGCACTCTCTGAAAGCACCAACCCTCGTGTGCGTCGCCGCGCGTGGGTGAGGAGGCTTCTCCCTATATGTGCAGAATGAGGGAGGCGGCTAGAGCAAAGGAATGGAGACGAGTGAGGCACGGCTGCACAGCAAGCTCGATGAAGTAGCACAGCGAAAGCTTAAAAAGTATGGCGCGTGTTCTCTGCCAAAACATCGGATGCCGTTCGTACTACTTCACTGCTAGTCAAAATGCCTAGACGCGCACACAGTCGGAGACACGACAGAGAATAAAGGGGCAGAGGTCCAATCAAAGACGAGCTGAGCGTGGGCAGTACACGATGTATGTGTGTGTGTGTGTGTGTGTGTGTGTGTGTGTGTGTGTACGTGCCATCAGAAGAGACACAGAGATAACAAGAGGGGAAACAGGCGTAGGAAGATGAAGAAATGCATAGAGATGAAGTAAGTACAGCGCAAGCGATCGAACCACAGTGCCGCGCAGACCGCATCCCGTGGCAACGATATGCGGCACCATGCATCGTCACAACCACGGCCGTGGCGTGGCGGTGTAGATCCGGGTTGTCGGGTACATGAAGGTGAAATACATTGGGCACAGGGGTATCGGTCCGTGCGTCAGTAAGAGATGGCGGTTGCCATTGCTAAAAGGGCAGCATTAGAGATCCGACACGGTGTCGCCTAGGAGCTAGCATAGATTCTTTTCTGGAAGAAAACATGGGGAGAAAACGAGCAACAGCAGCTAGCGCCCAGCAGCGCATGTGCATGGTCGTGCTGATATGAGAAGCGGGCGCACGAGGAAGAGGAAGAGGAATGACACGTGTCAATGTGCTTGACAAGGCACATGACCATCTTTCTCTCTTCAACATCGCCATTCCCCTCCCCCCAACACGTCAACCAGCCTTTGCCCAAAGTCGCACCTCACCAACGACTACTGCGCCGCAGCTAAACCCTCGTCGTCTAGACCGAACCGCTCGGCCATCGGAGGGAGAGACACGGCTAGCAGGCCCTTCTCGCCTTTCCATCTCCGCGCCTGTGAGAGCGAACAGAACAATCGTGTGGGGAAAATACGTGAAAACAGCAGAAGTGCTCAGACGTCATGCGCTCAAACGAGAAAAGGAAGAAAAGAGGCGTTCCATTCAAAGCCTCACCATCCGCCGTCATACAGCAGACGAGCTCAAATTCCGCTCTGCACCCGGCCCCCTCCGCCACGGCCTGGCGCAGGCCCATTGTGTCGCGCCAAGCTTGGCTAGACACGCGCCACAGCAATGCGCCGGCCCACCCCACGCCCCCAGATCGCGCCGGCCGAGACACGCCCCAGTCACGCCGGCACCCCGCCCACCATATGGGTGGCGCAAACGCCTTCCTGGTCGCAGGCCGCTCCGATGCAGCGCCGTCAAGAACCCGGCCGCCGACATCAGCAGCGATACACCGCCCTGAAATCCCTGCGTCGTGGGCGCTGGAGACCCCCTGTCACCACCAGAAGCGGTGCGGCATTGGGCAGGGCGAGAGGGGGGCTGCTGGGCTTCCCCACAGAGAGAGGGGAGGGGGGTGGGGGGTGCCGGACCCTGGGAGACCGCGCGGGGGCGTGGCCCTTCATCAGGGGGGCAAAAGGACGAAGTGAAAATAAAAGGAAAGCGCTTGAAAACAGTCAAAGGCACGCAGCTGCTGCACACTTTCTTTTTTGCCCGTACGCGAGGGTGGGTGCCTGTCACTGTTTGTTGGTGTAGACGCGGTGAAAGGGGGAAAGGGGCGCGCGGCATTCCTCACCCTTTCACACATAGCACTTGCCGCAACTCGGTGACCACCTCTACGAGGTCGTCCTGAGCAGCCAGGACAGCGTCAATGCTCTTGTAAGCGGCGGGTGTCTCGTCCAGTACGCCGATGTCTTTGCGGCACTCGATGCCCAGAGTAGCAGTTTCATGGTCCGCAAGAGTGAACCGCCGGCGTGCCTCGCCGCGGCTGTAGCGCCGCCCAGCACCGTGCGAGCAGGAGCAGTAGCTTGCCGCGTTGCCCTTGCCTCGTACAATGTAGCTGCAGGCCCCCATGGACCCAGGAATCACGGCGAGTTCACCCCTACGCGCAGAAGTGGCACCCTTGCGAGTAAGCCACACATCTTGCTCGCGGAACGTCTCCTGGCCTGGTGGGCTGGCGGCGTGGCCCTCTTGTCGTTGTTCTCGAATAGGAATACGAATGCGTTCCACGTAGTTGTGGTGGCAATTCACGGCTGCTTGCACCGTTGTGAATGGGGTTACGATGCACTCTCGCATGGCTGCCAGTACAGCGTCGAGCATAAGTTGGCGATTCCACCACGCGTACGTCTGAGCCCACTCCACCGCAAAGGTGTAGTCGCTGAAGTGCGCCGTGCCTTCGTCGAGGTAGGCGAGGTCGGCATCAGGGAGGTGAATCATGCGCGCCTCCATGTCTTTCTTTGCCAGTTCAATGAAGACAGACCCGATGCGGTTGCCCACACCGCGCGACCCGGAGTGCAGCATCACCCACACGTGCTTGTGCGGCTGCTGGTCATCGAGGCACAGTTCAATAAAATGGTTTCCGGTGCCAAGTGTGCCTAGGTGGTTGAGGTTATTTGTATTCGCCACCTGTGCGTACCGGCGACACAGCTCCTGAAAGTCGTCAGCGAGGTGCTTCTTCCACACCTGCTGCACGTTTGCTGGAACATCATTGCGCCAGCTGCCCGCGTCCGCGGCGCTACAACCTCCATGGGTGCGTCCATGTGGCACCGCCAGCTCAATTGACAGTCGCAGGTCTTCCAGTGTGTTCGGAAGATCCTCTGCAGTGAGGGAGGTCTCCACGGCGATCATGCCGCACCCAATGTCTACACCGACACACGCCGGTATTATCGCGTGCACAGTGGGCAAGACCAACCCGACGGTGCACCCGATCCCCGCGTGCACGTCTGGCATGACGGCCACAGGTGCTGGAATGATTTGCGGGCTCATGCGAGAGATGCGATGGAGCTGCTCGTTCGCGGTTCGCTCCACCTCCACACCTTTGCACCACACTCGAACTTCGACGGCACTCGAAGGATCACTGATCACCTCGTACTTCGAATGAGTCCCGGATGCGCCTTGAGCAGCAAGCGGTACATCTACATGATGACGTCGCCCCTCATGCAAGTTGCAGGCACACAAAGAGAGCCGGCGGAGAAGACCGGCGTCGTCCCCCATGGTAATGCGTCGTCGCTGCAGGAATTGTGACAGTACTCTCATCATTGTGTGCTCGGCATGTGTGTCTATGTGGAGGAACGTACCTTCGTAAATGAAAGCAAAGCATCTGCGATATGAATGGTTTACCGTGCGCCACCCGACTTATTTTCTGTAGAGAGCAGAGAAGGGAGGAGCAAAGAGAAATCTGCAACACACATAGCGCCCGCAGATCGCGTTCCAGCGCATGCGCATTGGTCCTAAAGAGTGGCACAGGCACAGATGAAAGGTAAGGCAGCGAGAGAGAAAGAGTGGCAAAGGAAAAGGCGAAGGCAATTGAAAAAAAAAGGACGCAGGCTACTTCAGTGTGAATGAAGCTGCTGCGCTACCCCCACGCCCTCCCCCCTAATCCTGCGTATCACGCGGTACGGCTGTGCTCTGCTCCTGTGTGTTTTCTCGGAAGACTAGAGCAGAGAAAGCATGTCAGTCGTGTTCGCTGCACCCCTCGCGCACAGTGTCTCTCCTCCTCCTCGCATCCGGAGAGAATAAGCAGGGCCGCAGTAGAAGAAAAAATCTGCGTCCTCTGGCTAGCATTGTGCGTGCCGGTGAGGAATATGGACATCCCCTCTTTGCGCCCGGCCCATACAAAATAGAATGTGGGCGTTACCAGACCTCTGATTCGTGTCTTCATGGCTTTTGCCTCATCGTTGCATCTCGCTCTGTAAAGCAGCTGCATTGCAGGGCGTTTCTTTGGTTTAACATGCCTCTTTTCTCCTATGCGAAACAAGCTCAAACTCCGCTCTGCAGCCGGCCCCCTCCTCCACGGCCTATCGCAGGCCCATTGTGTCGCGCCAAGCTAGGCTAGACACGCGCCACAGCAATGCGCCGGCCCAGCCACCCCCGGCACGGCCCCTGCCCCCACATCGCGCCGGCCGAGACACGCCCCAGTCACGCCGGCACCCCGCCCACCATATGGGTGGCGCAAACGCCTTCCTGGTCGCAGGCCGCTCCGATGCAGCGCCGTCCAGAACCCGGCCGCCGACGTCAGCAGCGATACACCGCCCTGACATCCCTGCGTCGTGGGCGCTGGAGACCCCCTGTCACCACCAGAAGCGGTGCGGCATTGGGCAGGGCGAGAGGGGGGCTGCTGGGCTTCCCCACAGAGAGAGGGGAGGGGGTGGGGGTGCAGGACCCTGGGAGACCGCGCGCGGGGGAGGTGGCTTGACACCGGAGTACAGCGGTGTTTGCAAATTTTAAAAGCCGCTCACGGGGAGCGCTGAAAGCAATGAAGAACGGACGAAGGAAAAAGGAGCCAGACTGCTGCCCATCGTCACCATCACCAAACAGCTCCAGCGAGCGTGAAGCCTATTGCAGTCCTGCAGAGGGACTGCGGTAGACAAAAACGAAAAACCTGAAGGAAGGGGAGGACATCAGAGCACTGTGGGCCAGAACAGTCACCAGCGCGCACCACTACACGTTCGCGTACCGTGTTTGGACTCACCGTTCTTCGAGACCTTAAGAAGACTTCGGGGTGCTCACGCGCCGTCTTGCTCGGTTGGTGCAGATGCTGAAAATCTCGCATCGGAATACAGAGGTGAAGAGCCAGCCGAGACCTGAGACATGATTCACGGGAATAGGCGCCAACAACGACAGAGATGGTACCCTGAGACGTTTTGAAGAGAAAAAACATGCGCATATCCTCTTTCCATTCCTTCATCACCGACACGATTTCGCCGGCGCATATCCAGTAAAAGAGAGACGCACTGCACAGCACCCCCCTCCTCCCCACATGTCCCACCGTACGACTACTTGGGCTCCTAGGCAGAAGGTGGGGACTTCTACTGCTTAAGCGCATTGATGCATCTCTCTGTAGAACCGGATGCGGTGGATATGGACGCGCCCTCCACACTCCTACCTCGTGGATGTTGCAGTGGCAGTCGAGCGTTCTTGAGGTGATCCTCGAGCATCGCCTCGCGGCGGATGCAAAACGCTTTCCTCGTGCACTCTTTACAGCCGGGATGGCCTCCGAGGAGGTGGCGGTTGGGGCAGCACCGAGTGCACAGCTGACGACCGCACCAGTTGCAGTTCGTACTTGAGCAGAACCACCCAAAGTACTCTCTACAGTCCTCGCAAAACTCACGGTCGTGGGGGCGGCTTTCCTCTGGGGCTACCGGATACTCAACAGGCGGAATAGCTACCTTGATATCATCGGGCACCTCATCATGAGTGCGCAGAGGGTTAAGTGATTGTCCCATTTTTAGAGGGCCGAAAGGAGCATCTTCCACTACTCAGCACAGACGGCAAAAGGCAAAAATAAAAAATAAAAATTTGTCCGGACGTGGGTGTGCTAAAAAGCCAGTAATGAGAAGTGGACAGCAAAGCAAAGCGACCAGTTTGCCTGTCGCCGTGGGTTGGAGGTGGTCGGGGTATGTGGATCGCTGACGGGCAATGGCGGTGCAACCATCTGCGTAAGGGAATCACGAAAAAAAAAAAACAAGAAAAAAAAGAAATTGAAAGAGAGGCGGTAAAAAAAAGCACCAAAGAGAAGTGGAGCGGAGCACAGAACAAACGAAAGAGCGAAGGAACCCGGCAGAACGAGGGAGAAGGGACAGGCAGGGGCGCGCGTCCCTCCTTCTTCCTGCGGTACAGCGATGGAGAAAAGGGCATGCAAAGCGCACCGTTCCTCACTCCCCTCTTTTTCACTCAAAAGTTAAAGGCGTGGGTGGAAATGCGACGCTGCGCAGAAGGCCTCGCACACACACACACACACACACACGCATCCCTCTTGGAGTCGAGAGAGGGGAAAGGGGAGAGTAGGTGCCTCTCGATAGGGAAGAAACAACAGAGTTCATCTTCACAGCGCACACACATAAACACGGAAGAAATGGAAACATCATCCGCGCTGCAGTGCGGCATCCGTTAAGGAGACTGGTGTGAAGATGTTTTGCCACCGACACCAATTATCTAAGGCGAGTGTGTGGACTGCTGCTCCTATACGCTCAAAGCGTTCGTTTACGTTTCGGTTTACCCGCGAGATACGGCTGCCATATCCTCTTTGATGCCTCCGTTTACTGGTAGACACGTCTATGATCTGCCACAGCGCTTTGTGCCTCACTCGCTACACCAAATGCACAAGACATAAAGGTACCATGACTCGCGTTAGCGTGTCGACTTCGCCCACGCAGGTTACCTTTGGCTGTTCCCTCACCTCCCCCCCTCGTTAACGACATGTGACTCTATCCGCCAAGCTGAATACACCTCTGTTTACGCCAGTGTACTGACGCACGAGCCCACTGCGCTTTCTAGGTGACTGGTGCTCTGAACAACAGTACATGCCAAACAACAGCGGCGATCAAAAGCGCGACAAATAGAGGAGAGATGCAGCCAAGCCAACGAGAACAGCACGAGCCGAAATTGGCACCCGTTGGCAGCGCCTTGTACGCCACTGTCGCCATTCGAGAGGTGCAGCAAAGCTGCGCCAGGTGGGGACAACAGAAGAAAAAGAAAAAACGGCAGCTGAGAAAACGTGTTCCGGGCGGTACGACGCGACACCGGGCAGACTCTCTTCCAGGCGTACTCGGCGAGATAAATCCCCCCCTCCCCACCCCACCCCAAATCAACAACAAAAAAAATGTCTCCTCGTCAACGCATCCATCCCAGCAGCCAAACCCGTCGGCAATCAGAGCCGCACACCACCACGCCCCGCGCATACCCCCAGCAGCGCCACGGCTGACGCCTCGTCGTCGAGGAGGAGCCACCCAGCAGTCAAATTGGGTCATGCACCCCACAGACGCTTCACGCCCCCCCCTCACATGCATGCCGCGCGGTCGGCGCCACACGGGCCTGGGCGGGCTGCACGCCTCGATCCAAGCGGGCCGCGTCCAGGGTCCGGCTCGAGGGCGAAGGCGGCCGTGCCTGTCGCGGCGGCAACAGGAAGCGGGCTAGGTGCACGCCGGATGTGCCCAGGGAAGAAGTGGGACAGCTGCAGGTCAGCGCCCTCGGCGACCCGGCGCCCCCTCCGCACACCATGACATCGCCCGGTGACGCCTCACATCGGAGTCTGGAGGACTCAATGGTGCAGTCCGCGGTGCTCCCGCCACGTCGCCGGCATCCGTGCGGCGCCAGCCCGTCCGGTCGGGCGTAGGAGACGCCGAGCACATCCATTGTGGGGCTGATCGGTATGGATCCCTTCGCACCTGCCCTGCCCAGCGACATTGCCCCTCTGACCACCGCCTGCCTTGTGGGGGTGTGATACACCGTGCCAGCTGGGCCCGGCAGCGCGTGCGCATAGTGCCCGCGCGTCCAGCTCGTGGGGGCTGTGCTTCAGGGCGACGCTGTCTCCTAATGAGAAACGAGAAATAATCACGACGCCCGTCCACAATACACACCACGCGAAAGCGACGGCACGAAGACTTCAGTGCGAGGAAAAGAAAGCAGCAAAAGAAAGTGAGTCAGGACAGTCGTAACTTACAGAAATAAACGAGGGAGACAGAAAGGGGAAAAAGCGTAGCCGCGCACGCATGCGCCAGTGCGTGTGCTACGCCTCTATTCGCGCCTTCTTGTCGTTACCCTTTCTCGGAGAAGAAAAAGCCTCTCCACCCTCATCGCCGCCGCCTTCGCTGGAGTCGTCGTCGCCGTCGACCTCGTCGTTGCGCTGCCGCCGCGTGCGGGGGTCAACAGCCTCGTAGCGCCATGAAGCGCACAAGTCGAGCGCCTCCAGCTCAGATAACCTATCATCCCCTGCTGCTGCGGGCGCTGTTCCTTTCTCGGCATCGGGGCCGCACATGACGGCCTTGATGCGTTCCTCCAGGTACGGCATTCGTATAGGCAGCTCCTGCACCTCCACAGGGATATTGGCATTGAAGCTGCATGTCTTGGGCAGCTCCGTCGTGGGGGACGCCACGACGCACAGGTGCAGAAATGACACGCGGCCGTTGCGTTTCAGTACAAATGCAGTGGTCTCGTTGCTGCTCACCATGGCTACGGGCCTAGCGTCCAGTGACGTGCGGGTGGTGGACATCATTGCCGGACGCATAGCGTAGGTACCCACGTTGTCAAAGATGGGCACAAAGAAGATCTCGCTGCACCGCTCATACGCGATGAGGACGCCGCGCGGGCAGTCACGCGGGTGGCGCGGGTTACCAAAGCTATCTATACTGCTTGTGAGCACCGTCATCCCTACGACGGGGCCGAAGTTCTCCGGTTGACCACCTGGGGCGCGAGGATGGAAAGTGCTGATAAGGTGAAACGTCTCGCTGTTGCTCTCCACCGGGACGTTGTTCTTGGCAGCCCAGAAGCACACGTCGCCGGCGTGTGTGCCAGTCGCGTAGTACGAATACGGTGCATTCAGCGACTTGTTGTGCTTGTTGACGCAGGATGCATCGTGATGGTACGAGGAGCCGTACAGCGCCGCATCCTCTGCGCAGGCGATCTCGGCCACGCACGTGACGGGTGACTGCACGGCGCTGTGTGTCCACAGAAACTGATCCACCACGTATGTCTCAGGGAAACGACTGACACGCACGTGGCAATCCTTGTCGCACGTGAACAAGCGACGGCACGCCACACCGCTGCGCTCCTCAGAGGCCGCCACCGGTTCGATTCGCGGCACGGGCGCAGTGAGGTAGAGGGTGGAAATGGTACTGAAGTGCTGCAAGAGAAACACAGCGGGCTTCGTTGCGTCACCGTCCACTTCGATCGTGTGCGATGGTGACCAGCTCAAGCGAATGCGGTAAACCTCGCCAAACTTGTCGGCATAGACAATTGTCCCCTCCGAGCAGGTAGCCAACGAGGTGATGCGCTTCGTGTGCGGCCCGTACTGGTACGACGGCTTCCAATACTCTACCTTGGCTAGCTGACTCTTCTTGAACGATGCCGGCCCTGCGTTTGTCGTAGACTTCTTGCGCGCCTCGCTGTCCATGAGGTCTGCGGTGTCCGTGCCGCCCTCGTCATCGTCTTCTTCCGATGAGTTCTGAAGTGCATTCGGGTTGTTCTGCTTCCTCGACGACACATTGTACACGTTGATAAACTTCTTGTCCCCTGCGCTCAGAACGCACAGAGGGCCATCAGGAATTTGCAAGAAAGCCACCGCACGCACGATCTGCCCGTCATCGACCATGACGGAATTGTGTGGCGACGGGGTTGTGTCATCGCCAAGGGGATACCGACCAATGATAAGCTTTGTCCCAAACCCCATCGCGACAGCTTTGCGTGGCAACGTTGCCACACTGAGTGAGGACGCGTCATTCAAGTTGCGCGGCATTGCGCTGACTAAAGTTCCTTGATCCTTTCTTGGCTTCGCGAGAGACTGCTTCGCGTGGCTATGCAGGCCTGTGTGTCTGCTGACGTCTGTGTGTGTGTGGGGGGGGGGGGGGGGGGAAGTCATTAAAAAGGAAGGAGGGGAGGGTAGGTGCGTGCGAAAGAGAGAGGCGAACAGCCAAAGAACAAGATAGGGAGAAGAGGGCAGCAGCAGCAGCAGCAGCGGCTGGCGCCTGACCCTTTTCCTTTGTCACTGTTTGCTTGTTTCTGTGCGCTCTTGAGCCATCCTTCTTCGACTGTATAAAATGCCGGATACGCTGAAGGAGAACCGCAGCGGAGGCACAAACAGGGACGTGCGTAATGTGGATGAAATTGCAAACTTATGGCATGCAGAAGAAGCCACAGAGGGCAGAGCGTATGAAGTGCACAGCCAACTCATCCATATTTTACTCACACACGGTGCAACACCGTGTGTGATGCGCACTGCCACTAACACTATCGAAGCTTCTGCTACGTTACAATGTGGTTTGCCCTCTCTTCAGAGTATCCTCCTCCACTCCCCCACCCTCTCTTCCAGTAATAGTGTCACCCCGGGCTTTTCTGCTTTGTAAAACTTTCTGAACGTCTTCTGTTCGGTCTGGTTTTTCCTTCCCCAGTAGACATCAAGGCAGGCGGCGGTGGCGCAACGCACTACAAGCGCTGAATGGTCGTTTTGAGAGTACGAAAGCGACGTGGAGCATTCAAAAGTTGGCCGACAATAATCGACTACACACCTCGGGCAAGGGGGGGGGGGCGACACTGCTCTTCGTAGCTCCCGTTCTACCTCAGTGAATAAGGAAGTGAGTGTCCGGCAGGACGGCACCACCTCAGCTTTCCTTTCTGCCGTTGATAAGCTGTGCAAGTTCAAGCACCAGTTGGTCGTCCATACGTTCATCTTCGACCTTGCGGAATTGCTGCTGCAGCTTCGCCGCCTCGTGTTCATGCAGCTGCCGCTGGATGCGATCCACATACATGCGAGATGCCACGGAGCGGGAGCCGGACATGACATAGCCCAGTTTCTCTGCAGCCGCGATCTCCTCAGCAGTTTGCCCCACCTCGCCACGCCGTGGGGCTCGCTTAAACTGGCTGAGAAACTCCGCGCGAGTCATCTGCGACGGGTGCTTGGCAGCAACCGTATCGACACCGTCGGCAACGCCTGTCACAGCATCGGCATTGTGCCCACCGCTCTCGTCTGCGTCCGTTGACGCTCGCGAACCCCTGTTCCCTGGAAGCTGAATTGTGAACTCATCATCACTGTCGCCGTTGTCACTGCGGATCTGGTGGCCACGCGACAGCTGCGAGTTGTTCGCCAGAGGAGACTCATCAGCGAATTGAACCCGTTTACGTCCCACGCCCGGCTGGCCTTGGGTCTCGTCCGGTCGGGTCCACCTTGTGGGCACGGTCGCGGCTACCACCGGAGCATGCTTGACGAGATCGCGATGCTGGGCCTTGGCCTTGGCCACTATCTTTGCGAGAGCGCTCTTCGCCACTGCAGAGGTGTGTCCAGTAGGGCCAGTCCCTTCACTGCGGTTAGTCTTCCGTGGCGGCTCACCGGACACCTCGGCGGGATCTGCCACGGCAGGAGAAAGTGAAGCTAACACAAGCCCGGAACTGGTTCCTAGCGTCTCGGCATCGGTCACTGGGGCTGGAGTAGGGCCGTCAGCGCCTTCCGGGGCGTTGTCAGCAGTAGAAGCTGATCGATAGGGGTATCCGGTGGCGTGGAGAACAGCAGAAATGTACTCGCGAATTTCATTGGCCCGTTGCAGCGAGACTGCCTCAGTATGACTGGGAGTCAGAGAGCTTTGTTCACTGCTGTTCTCCGTCGACGACGCAGCGTCATTGCGGGGCCGGCGTCGACGCTGCTCACGGCGGCGGCGCAGCTGAATAAAATTAGACTGCCACAACCAAAATCCCTGCATGCTATACGTGTTCTCTTCGAGGCTACAACACATCAGCTGTTCCATCTCCTCCCCAGACGGAAAATCTGCAGGTGAGGTGGCCGCCGTGGCTAGAGCCCAAATACTACTGCTCATTGAGTACTGTCACGAGAAAGAGAGAAGGGGGGAGGCTTTTAAAGCAGCGCAAAGCCGGCCATGCAGTGATGACCCGCACGCACACATGCAAAAAGAGCGGAGAGGAAGAAAAAACTCGCGTGAGGGAGGAGTACAGTTGAGAAAGCGGAAACAATAGAGGTGCGCATGTGTGCGTTTACAGGAAAGAAGAGTTGTGAAGGAGGGGGCAAAAGAGAAGCTGAGATGCAGAGAGTGAGGTGGAGAGGGACATCGTTGCCCAATAGTGAAAGACAGGTCACACGTAAAAGAACAGACCTACTCGACACGATACGCCAGCGCTGCAGCGCTACGGTGAGCTCGCAGCCTAGCTATGCACACCAGCAACGGCTACTTTACCCCGCCGCTATACTGTCGCCACTGAAGATGATGAAAAGGACACGAAAGGTGCACGCAGAAGTTGCGCTTAGATAGCGATAGATAAACTGTGCTCTCAGTGATTTTTTATTCGTCCAGACATGCGCCCTTCAACTGCACAGTGCAAGTGACACATGTAATACACACTAATGCAGTAGACGGCGACACGTAGCCAGCCGTTGCCAGACACAGAAAGGTGGCGCAACCGCATCGGCAGTAGCAGCCCCCATCATCGACCACGACAGCGGCGAAGGGAGCAAGGGAGCAGCGAGTGGCAGAAGCAAAGATCCCGGGGGAGTATGGCGACCATCGGCGTCAAAAGATGCCCAGTGCCGCTACAAAAGAGCAAAAATGAACGAAAAAGAGGGGCCGGTCAGGCAGGAAGGTGACGGAAAGCGAACAGTGCGCACTCGCACAAGCACATAAACCCTTCTGTCTGAGCCCAAGAGACTATCCGCTAATGCTCCTCATCGCTCCCACCCTTCTCGCTCTGCACCTCGCTCACCGTAGCTGGGCTCTTCACTGGCGCCCCTTCAGCTACTGATGGTGCTGCCACGCCTACTAACAAGGCACGTCGCAGTGTTTCGGACACGCGCAAGCTCTCAATAAACTCCAGCACCTCTTCCTGTGACAAGCGCACCACGCTCTTCGTGTTGATGGGTAGCGACGCCATCGAAGCCTCGTCCGAGGTTGCTGCCGGAGCGGTGCTGCTCTTCAGCTCTGTTGCCACCCCTGTGCTCTTCATCTTTTGAGGTGGCTCGGACGGCCTGGCGGTGGCTTGGTTGTCTGCTGAAGCTGAAGCCGCCGTAGATTCTCGGATGCGCTTCGCGCCGGCAACGCGCGTCTTTCCGTGCGGTGCACTGTCCTCTGTAGTGTCGTCACCCGTCGCGACCTCATAGTCAGCGCCATGTGTTGCGGAAGAAGTGAAGTGCCGCTGGTCGGCAGAGGTGGCACTCACCACAGTGGTCATCAGTGACGGATTCACGAGAGGGCCACTCACAACCGTCGGCAAGGGACGCGTAGCTGATAGATCCCTGACAGGCCGCATCTTCTTCTTCCGTATGGTGATGTGGCCGTTCTCGAGAACTAGGTCGTCGTCGTCGTTGACCCACGTGCGAGTAATGCTGGCAGTACCGGGGGGAGGAATCGCCGATGCGACCTCAGAGGTGGGCCTATTCATGTCAGGGGCGACCGCGCGGCTCTCTGGTCTCGTCTCATCGTTGACCGTATCCAACCTTTTCATGCTCTTTGATGCCTTCTCCTTTGCCTTGTCATTGTCTGTGCTTCTGCGAGGCTCGCTGCTGCTACGACTGCTCCACCCAGTAGAGGTGCTCCAGCCGTCGTCATTGTCGACCTGACTACCAGGTGCCCCTCGGTTGGTGGATGGTGGGAGACCGTCGCGAGAAACACGCCCGGTGGTTGCGGTGGCTGGTCCTGCCGCAGCAGACAGTGGTGCGGAAGCCTGATCATAGTTTAGACCTCCCGGCCGACAGCGGGCCTCCACTTCAGCCCTGCTGAACACTCGGAGCGGAGGTGGCTCGGCGCACAAGGAGTCCAGCAACTCCTCCTTCTCATTCTCAGAGAAGCTGTACGCAACACAGCCCCCGTCAAACACTCGGTGACCCGGAGGACCGCGGACCTCAATTGGCAGTAGCGATGGAGGTGGAGTAGTATCTAGCACGAGCGACTGCAGACTTGCCGATGCCGCTGGTGGCGACGGTTGAACAAGATGTAGGCAGTGTGAGGTAGTTGAAGCGCCACCGTGAATAGAACTCGACGAGGATGCGGTCTTCACCAGAGGGGGTGCGCGCGGCACAGAAGGTGGTCTCAAAATGGAGCGTAGAGTGCCTTGAAATAAGTCGGGTGCACCACGCCTGCTCGCAATCTGGACAGGGGCCCCACCACTCTTCGATGAGACCCCAGCGTCAGCCCCGGGAAGAACGTGACGTAGCGCCGCGGCGGCATCCGGGAAGGAACCACAAATGCAAGGCTCCGAGAACTCCGCGGCAAACCCCACCTCCTCCAGCTCAGCCGCTGCTATTTGAGGCTCGGTGTGGGGAAGCGAGCAACAAGCCTTCCCATTGGCCGTCGAGGGCTCATCGTCGCTCGATGACTCCGCCCTCCACGCGCACCGGCGCACCGCTAACGCGGTGGTACACATATACCGTGCATCCTCATATGTTATGGATGTCAATGACACCCCATCGGATGGCACTCCAGATGTCGCTGTGGTGAGAGATACTGAGCTATTGTACGACTCCACCAGCGGTCGTTGTGCAAACAGTGGTGCGGCCATTACACGTCCCGCAACGTCCGGCAGCTGGCTCGCAAGTCGCAGAAGACTTTCCATATCCGCCGCACCATCCGTGGATAGTCCGCCGCTAGAAGCGGCGCCGCCCGTGTTGCGAGACGCCGAGGTCGCCTCCATAATTTGGAGAATGCGTGGGGCCGTCCACGGCGTCAAGACATCACTTACTCTATTGAGCATTATTGGCACGGAGGAAGAGACACACACGGCCGCCACTTCAAAGGAGTGCGCCGCGGACGGTCCTTCTTTGCCCTCTGGAGGTGATAGCGGGGAGGAGAAGCCAGAGAGGCTTTGAAGTGAAAAAAAGAGCGTTAGTCTAATGGTAACAATCGGACACTGTAGGGGGAGCAACGTGACGCAGTGCCGTCATCTGCTCGTCGATTAGCGCAAGTACTGAGGAACCAAACCTGATGTTTTTTGTCTTGCTTGAACGCCAGAGGTCGTGCTATCCCCTGCTTGTACTGTGCCTCCCCCTTCTTATGGATGCTGCAGAGAGGCCGGCAGGAGAAACGCGTAACGCTGTAGGGAAGAGATGGCTAAGCCAGACGAGCCAGTGGGTATCAAATCATCTACGACGGCGAGAAGTAGCCCGTCTTTATTTTCCGCTTGAGTGAGGGGGTGGACTCAGTGGAAGATGTAAAGGAATTGAGAAATACAACGGAGAGAAACAGCTGGCGTGAGGATGAAGAATGGACATGGTGCCTCGAAACCCTTTCGAGCATGTGAACCAGCCCTCCATCCCTCTTCTTGTCAACACACGCACACGCTCTTGCGCATATGAATGGCTCCACAAAAAGCAGATACCGCATCAGAGAGCCGCGTAAGCTGGACTCAAGTGGAAAGATGCGAGCACTACGTAGAGAGCTCGGCATGCTGACGCCATGCATGGAAAACAGGGAAAGGGGGTTCAGAGCACTGTACCCTTCAGTCTTCTCACTTGTGGGAGGTAGCCGCGAACACATCGACAGGAGTATTTTCGCCTCCCATTGCGCTGGATTGTTTCCTCTGTGCTCTTACAACTCTATCCCCGATAAGCTTTCGATTTGCATTCGTTTTCTGCTCGTTTCACCTGCATGAGGAGAAGAGAAAATAGGTGAACGCATGTGCTCAGAGAGCAAACAAAAAGGTCATGAACATCATTTCACCCATACAAAGGGGGGGAGGGGGGTAGAAGCGTTGCTGTACATGTAGGCTCTAGCAAGGGAGTATTTTTTTTTTCGTTTTCAGCACGGAGGGCGAAGATCTGCGTAGGTTGTGAGAAGCACGAAAAAAAAGACAGCTGAGGTCAGAACAGTGTAAAAAGCAAGAAAAAACATCAGCGGGATAAAGGCGGAGTGAGCGGCAGCTAGGAGAGCAAGATATCCTGGGTGCTTGTGTTCGCATGTGGGGTGCGAAGCATGCGATCAACAGGTTACGCTAATCGCTGCCCGAGCAACACAGATGGCTGTAGTCCACAATCCCACTGCACAGTGGCTTGAACGCTGCCCCCGCAACTGCCCCACATCACCTCCTGTGTAATCGCACATCGTAGATGCGTGGCTCTGTCAGATGCTTGTCATCAGGTCTTGCAAGGACGGAGCAAGGTCTGGGAACTGCGCCGACAACTCCTCCATGACATTTGCCACCGCCAGGCGGGCCTCATCCAGCCGCGCTGCCTCCGTCGCGGACTCCTCAGGGTAGCACAAGAGCCGGTACGTGCCTGCCTCACCATCCCGCAACCGTTGGAGGTTGTTCTGCCGCAGTCGCTTCTCGTCTTCAGCGCGAGTTCGCTCTTTCTTAGTCGCAGCGATTCGACCCTGTAAATCCTCAATCTGAGCGTCTAGGTTCTGTATTTCGTGCTGGGTGCGGTCCACATCCGCTGCGATGCGATCCATCTCTGCCATGCTCTCCTTGATTAGTTTCTCCTTCGTGCGCGACTCCTGCCGCTTCGCATTCAGCTCTTTGAATAGGCGCGTGTTCTCCTTCTCCACAGCGACCCTAGTTGCGCCGTTCTTGTTCTTCTGAGACGCTATCTGAATTGCCTTTCCTTTCGTCCGAATGGCATCGCGATGGTCGATCATCTTTCGCATCTCCTCGATGAGGAATTTCTGCTCGCGCTGCAGCTGCGACATACGTTGCTCCATGAATGTGATCTCCTTCTTCATCTTTTCCATCTCGGCACAGCCGATTGTGGGGTCCAGCGCCATCTCTGTTTCCCGAGCAACCTGCAGCTTCCGCTCCCAGAACATGATGTCCCGCTCGCAGGAGAGGATCTGCTCGACAATGTCCGACTTGCTCTGACGGGTTTCATCCACCTTCTTCTCGAGCTGAATGGCTTCACGCTTCCTCTCCTCAAGTCGTCGAACCAGATCTTTTTCAAGAAAGAACACGTCGTCAGAGGCGTTTCGCTGTGCGCCATTACTGTGGCTGAGCAACGTGTTTACCTGCTTCATTTCTAGATGCATTGCGTTTGACTTGTTCTGCAAGTTCGCAACCTGCTGCTTTCCTTCGCTGATGTTGGCAAGAAGGCGGTCCTTTTTCTGGGCCAGAATGGTCGCCTTCGTCTGTGCATCGAGGATGGCTTCGTTGATGACATTCATGGTGTTCTTGTAGTTAACCAACTCGGTTTGCAACCGAATCCACTCTTGTTGTAGTGCCTCGTTCTCGCTAGATTTAGAGGCAATGGCCTTGGAAAGACTGTTGATTGTCGCCTCGAGGGGTCCGACATGATCGCCCTGCATATCGTTGTGCGCTGCTAGAATCTGTTCGTATTGATGATTGAGCTGGTCAAGCTGGTTTTGCTTGCGATCGATCTCGTCGTTTCGGCGGCGAATGTCGACCTGCATCTTCTCTACCATCGCACTACGCGACTGCAGTTCTTTCTCAAGATCAGCAAGAGAGGTTGCAAGCGTTTCGTTGTACGCTTTCGACTGCAGTGTATCCACGCGAATTCGCGCCAGTTCGTTCTCCATCTGAGCTACCTGTTGCTCCTTTGCGTGGATAGAGTCCTTGATCTTTCGGATCTCCAGCAGCGCTCCTTTGCTCTCCTGCTTCAAGGTGCACTCGTTGCTCAGATGCACCAACACCTCATTCTCCATCTCAACGATGGCCTTGGCATGCCTTGCAATCTGCTTTTCCACCTCTGATAGCTCAGCTACCTTGTCTTTCATTTTCTGCTCCTGAGCCTTGCGCTCTTGGATTGTACTTGCAATGCTTTTTTCCAAGAGTGCATATGCTTTAGTGGCTTCCTCCTTCTTCGTCATCAGCCCATCCATCTGCGTTTCCAATATGATGATTTCATTGTCAATGCGAGACATGAACGCAGTGAGTTTCGCATTTTCTGCCTGTTTCGTGCGAATGTCACGGCGGTAGCCAGTGATCTCGTTCTCGAGTACAAGGAGCTCATTTTTCTGTTGTTGCAGTGCCTCTTCGGTCTTCCGCACTGCATCCTGCCGTCGCTGCATGCCGATAAGAGAGCTTCGCCACTGCTGAACGAGCTGCTTCTTCTCGATAATAATGGCCTCCATCTCCGATGTTGCGTCGGCCAATGTTTCGCGAGCGCGCTTGGTTTCCTCACGCTGGCTGACTATCTGTTCGTCTAGCGTTGCACTCTCGCTCTCGAGTGCCTTGATGCGCTCCTGCATGGAGAGGATGAGTGAATCTTGACGTAGCTTTGCCTTCTCCAAGTTGGTGATATCGTCCTCCGTCTTGTGAGCCGCGCGACGCTCAAGCTCCACTTCATCCTTCAATTCTCGATTGAACCGCTCCACCTTCATCAGTGTCTCCGTCAGCTTCGTCAGCTCGTTGTGGTGGCGGGTATACTGTTTTTGCAGGTCGTCAACCTTCTTCTGAGCGCCTTCTGCCGCAGCAGAGAGCTCCTCACGGGCACGAAGCCTATCATCGTGTTGCTGCTGAATTGCTGCGTGCTTCTCGTGGTACCCCTCCAGGGTCTTTTGCAGTGTTGCCAGATGCTGTTGGGCATTGTAGAGGTCCACACCACAGCTTTCGCGCTCTTTTTCGACACTTGACAGTTCATTCTTCGTCTCATGGATCTGTTGCGATAGCTCCTGCAAGTGTTTCCGCAGCTGCTCTTCGATACGGCGCTGCACTGGTGCGAGAATATCCGATTCAGGGTCCATCTCGGAAACGTCGCTGTCGCTTTCATAAGCGACACTCTCATTTGGAGACGGCATTTTATCGATTACTTTCCCCCTTTGGTAGTTCTATGAAAAACCACAACCGTCACCAAGCTGATGTTCTAAAGCTTCGACAACCAAAGTAATAAGTTTGAAAGGCTAATGGAGAAAAATAAGCAATACTGTTGCAAAGAAGCATTTAGGGGGGAAAGAAAACTATGCAGGAGTGCATATAGATTCCATATCGCATTTTTTTGACCACGATGCGAAGAGTATGGTACTTGCAAAGGTGCTCGACAATAGTGTTTGTAAAACAGACTAAATAGCTCTTCAGATAGCCTAGAAGCACGAGTGCTCTCAACTGCCGAGCAGCAAGACTAACAATCAGAGTGAAGTACAGCAGTTTTCACTATTTTCCACACTTAGGTCTCCATGCAGGAAAAAGGAAGGCTGACTAGCGTCTTTGTTGTTGCGTTGACTTTTGTATCCGCTTTCCTCTCCGCACACCACCAAGAGAAACTGGAGGTACTCATATGAAAATACCTATTTGCGTGCTGCACCGCTTTTCTCAGCAAGTCGTTTTTCCTCTTTCACAGCCCATACCGGCATCTGATTGATTTCATTATAGTTAGGAACAGGGGCCTGGTCGATGCCGTTCTGATGAGGGCGGTACTTCTCTGGTAACTCCGGCACTATGCGATAGCTATAATCTTTCGTTTTGAACTGTTTATAATATAGCCATTCCTCCTTTGTATCAAAGCGCTCAGGGGGGTTACCGTTTTGAAAAGCCAGAACTGCAGCGCGGATAGCACGGCGCGTAAGAAGTGGAACACCGCGTGTGCGAAGCTCGCGTTTGCTACACGTCATCAAGTCATTCCAATCTTTGAATGTTGCTTTGAAATCGCTTGTTGGAGCTAAACGATGAACATCAGCCTTTTCCAAAAACACCTCATGGTTCGGCACATACGACGTTGGTGGCCGAATCACAACGGGCAGTACTTCGGAGCGCATTGATGTTTCTATAGGGGCGAGCTTGCGTGGGTCAGGCATGTATGTGTACTTGTACGCTTTGTGTGGACCAGTAGTCTGGTCCAGAATTCTAGTTGTGTAGCGCATCATGATGTCTGAGAGTGAAATGTAAAGAGAATCCAGCTACCTGAGTAGCTCGTGCTACGGAGAGATAAGACATTATAAAGCCACAAGTAAAACAGAAGAAAAAAACATGCAAGAATATATATAACCATAGGGATTAGTTCAAGAAGTCAGTCACATGCAGCGAGATGTCATAAGTAAGAGCTGCATTACAACGCAGCAATGCAAAAAAGGCACATAAATGGTACTGATTCATATATCAGCGTGTCGCATAATCCAAAAGAACACATAGACCTGTACACTCTGACCGTGTGAAATTCCACACACAAGTTACACAACAGTGATTGCTACATGTTTTGCAGCCATAGATTAACTCTGTTCTGGCGAGCAGAGATGTCAGATCCTGAAGCGGAACTCAATCTGAGATTAATCCCCGTTGACATACGCGCAGCAAGAACCTTAAGGCTTGGTCCAGTGTACCAAATACAATACACTATGCTTGTTTGTTTCCTCTTCCATAAAAGACAGCATCCACAGTTATCAAGATTCATATACAGCAAAATAGGGCTTCTAATGTCGATGCAAACCGCTACAATAGACTACTTTACACTCGTCTACATTTGCGCACAATAGACTACACACAACTATTCACTCTAGCACTTCACTGCACACTGAATTATACATCATTTTGAGATCAAAGAATCACTTCCTTTCAAAACACTTCTATCTACTGCTGTACAACTTAAGCTCAGATCCGCTCTACACTCGACCTATCGCAGGCCCATTGTGTCGCGCCAAGCTTGGCTAGACATGCGCCACAGCAATGCGCCAGCCCACCCCACGCCCCCTGCCCCCACATCGCGCCGGCCGAGACACGCCGGCACCCCGCCCACCATATGGGTGGCGCAAACGCCTTCCTGGTCGCAGGCCGCTCCGATGCAGCGCCGTCCAGGACCCGGCCGCCGACATCAGCAGCGATACACCGCCCTGACATCCCTGCGTCGTGGGCGCTGGAGACCCCCTGTCACCACCAGAAGCGGTGCAGCATTGGGCAGGGCGAGAGGGGAGCTGCTGGGCTTCTTCAGATAGTGGGTACAGGCTTTGATACCAACCTGAGAAGCCCTTCTTGTCATGATCCATTAACAGGTCTAGAAGGTTGCAAAGAAACAAGTGTAAGAGGCACAGCTTGAGGACATCTTAGTGGTATCCTGTGCAAGTATTTTAACATCAATCTAGAAAGCATCGCGTCATATCCTTATTGCCAGAAAAACAGTAATCCAGAGATCTAAGAGTCACAAAGTCCTTCACATGTATGCTATGGTATTGGAGGGCAGTGGGGTGTAAAGTGGTGTTCAAAGTCTTCGGGAATTTCGAAGCTGCCTCAAAGTTGAAGTAAGTCCGTATTCAAAATTGGGTGATATTCACTGGCAAACGCATTCTCGTGCAAGCAGAAAGTCGAACTCAAGAAGCGCTGAGTTGAATTTGGAGAGAGAAGTATTGAGGAGATGCAGTTCTAATTACCCTCACCGTATTAATGCATTTCAGAAATACAGAACTTCGGTAGCAGATAGCTGAGGGTAACATAGATATTGCATGGTACCTCTAAAAGGAAAAAATCGGGATGCTTCATGCCAGAAAACAGGAAATGCGGAAGCTCTTCATTTCGTAAGGCGATGACAAGTGTGAAAGAAAGATCAGAAAAATCTGTGACGTAGCAACAAAGTCCGAGCACTTCATTTCCTCACGTACCACACTACCCTGAGTGAAGCAGTGAAAGTCGTTTGCTGAATTCCTTGCCCCGTGCGAAGTAGTCTTTTGCAAGTCCACAGGTAATGTCATTCACTGAAATGCACCTGCACCCGAGGGTTTACTGCAGTCGCTCAGCTTTCCTGACTTCACCACGGCTGGCAGGGCTAGGCGACATCGTCATGGAAGGCGAAGAACACATCATAGTGTGCATGTCATTTACATCAACTGTCCGCGCAAGCGCAAATTCTGTCTTCAGCACCGGGACCGAGGAGCGCATAATCAGTGGCATTTTTTTTAGCTTACACTCGTATTCCTGTTGACTTTTCAAAATGAAAAGTGCCAAAGAGAAGCCATGTAACGTGCAGCCCTGCAAACAGTTCAGATTTAAAGGTAGTATGCAAGTGTGGTTCTCTCTCTTCCCCCCCCCTGCGGTATGCCTGCCTCCAGCTGCGCGGAGACAGGATGCGGCGACAACATGCACAAATCCTGGCGAAGCACCATGAAAGGGTAGGTCTCATACATTCCCATCACTCCTTCCCCCGCTTAGCCGTTTTGAGTGAATAACAAACTGGTGACGAAAGCTAGCCCCATTACAGTTGCCGGATCCAGTGGATCAGCGAAAGCTCTAAAATTCAAAGAGTATTCTCTCTTGCCAAGAGTGGCACAGGGTATAAAGTGAGAGAGAGACTGTTTACCAGGCGAAGCTTCCTGCAGAACCCTATTCAGTCAGGACACCGTCATTTTTGTGATGATTTCACGGTCACTTTCGCCCCCACCTTTCGAATCTGCATCACTCAAACCTGTTGGAAGAGAGGTACTGGTGTGCATTGCGCTCCGTGAACTATCTCCCTGAAGTCTTCACTATTTCTACCTCGACCGTCATGGCAACATACACATACACGCTGGGTAAAGCTGCACCGTAGTACCGTCATTACATGTGACATAATCTTCATAGCTCTGTTGCGCTGCTTTGAGCTTATTTCTATTAGCATGCGCTCTTACTTCTTACTTAGGTGATGATGGATTGTGTACTCCAATAGTGGAACATAAACTTAAAGAGTTCTTTTAGAGTGTGCAAGCGAGATGAAAGCGTCAAGTCACATGCTGCTTAGCACAACCGGTTGTTCTCTCGCATCATCATCGCATTTGCTAGCTACCACATGGGAAAATGCACTAAAACATTTTCGACGCGCCCTGCTTGAGTGCGGTTCTCCATTAGACATTGAGCACTCACAACGAATCGGGCTGCTTTTTTCAAAGAATGTCGGGGACACAAATGAACTAAAACGTTGGACATCAATTTTCGATGCTGAGAACGTGCCAGCAACAGCGCTCCTTCTCAAGGCACTGGTAAATCACAGCCAATGGCAAACAGCCGTGAAACTCCTTGACCTCAACAAAGACAGCGGGGTCGCATGTGAACTAAGTGAAGCTTTAGGTCAATGCCTTGTAGCCAGAGGACTTTGGCAGCAGACGCTGCAGCTAGCAGACTTTCTCCGCCAGTGTCGAGCCGACGTTGCGCCGAGAGACAACACTCTTGCGCCGGCTTATACTTCATTACTGAGCAAAAGGGAAGCCAATGATTACCACCAAATGGCATTAAACCCAGCTTTTCTACCGAAAGAGGAAAAACCAGCGTACTGTGGATTCGTTTCTGCAGTTGCTCGCGCATATCCTTCAAAGCGGGAATGGAAAGAAGCTGTTAGAATACTACGCAGCCTAGAGCCGCTTGTTGATCGTGAGACGAAGCAGAAGCTATACGAATACAGAATTGCTCGACTTGTACACGACGGTGGAGCGTACGGCGATGTAATTGAAACGAGTCACCGCGAACTGGGATTTCGCACATCACCTTCTCTGGTCCGCTCACTTCTTCACTGCGCCATAGCAACAAGCGACTACAGTCTTACAATGAGCTGTCTAGAGCTGCTGAGCTCGTTCGGTCCTGCTGCAATATCTGTAAAGCTTTTCGAATCGGCTTGTCGCCTGCTTGTGTCGTCTGACCAAACTTGGATGAGCAAAGATCTTGCCCGGTTTGAATGTGTTGTGTGTGAGAAGGCCGCTCTAGTGAAAGAGAGGGATCTCCAAAAGCTGATATCTGCTTTTTGCGCCGACTACGATTTGAAAATACCTACTTTTATTTCCTCTCGGTCGGTGTTAGTATCATCTTCGAATGTAGTGGAGACTCCCTCATGGGTGAACAGCATCACCAATCTCGACCGACTCGCGAGCACACTCCTTTCTCAGAACAGATGGGAGGAGGCGTTACAGGCAGCTACCTTAATCAGAAATGGTGCTGCGCAGAACGATAATGAGCGTGTTATAGTCAACATACTACGCGAAACTTGCTCATCTTGGGCGAAAACGCTGCAGTTTTTTACACCTTAGTCAATCAGCATACAGCATCTCTGAGTGTCCTTATATCGATAAAGGTCAACTTTGTTCTTTAGTTAAACAGAATTCACTGGCTGACTAGTGTACTATGAAAGCAAGGAGCTGTGCTAGAATAAAATCGACAATTGAATAACAGGTGAGAGGGAGGCTATGGCTTTTTAGCCATGATTTACACCCCCTTAATAACAATTACCTACAGCTCACATAGGCTTGGCGTTGAGGGGTTTTCTTCAAATGTGTATCTATCACTTTTGCTCTGCGCATATTTGTCTTTCTTTGTTTCTGAGGTGACGCCTAGGTAACAATACACATTCATTGCAATCACCTTTCTCCAGAATAGAAAACAAAACGCAGCATCCCTAAACGGCCCCACCGCGATTCGAAAATTTCTCGCTTTGACAATGTCTCGCAATCTGATCGTCAACATGTTCTTCAACTCCCCCGAGATTCAAATACTTGGCCCAGTGCAAGAGAACACCATCGAGAGGCTCAACAGCGTACTTCCTACCGCGACAACGTCCACTCGAAGTATTCGCAACAGTCAGCCAAAGTTCGAGTACTTGTCGAATCCTGATCACTGGAGGATTAAACTGGACGGTCAGTTCTGCGACACCGAGGGTGTGTCGCGCTTGATGGTTCTTTTACTGGATGCGCTCGAGGAGGAGGGCGGCTGGACGCTTGTTTCGTCAATGGCCTCCTCTCCTCATATTGGCGGTACGCAGCAGCAAGATACCGCGGAGAGCTACAAGCTTTTCTTCTCCAGGTACGAAGACGATGAGTGAGCACCGATGTGTTTAAACTGAGCGATACATTTCTTTTGCCATTTCTACCTCCGTGATAAAAAAGGAGGTACGATACAGCTCGTTAGTGTGTCTTCATTTTTTTTGTTTGAAACACTATATGAGTCAACCGAAAAAAAAGGTTGATTTTTTTATTTAATTTGAATTGTTCTCCATGTAGTCTCAGAGACTTTTGTTCATGTATACTAGCTTTTTGGTGCTTCGCACGAAGCCGCCACAATACAACAGTGAAAAAGAAAAGACTATTGGGTAAGCGCTTCTTAGCTGGAGATCAGTGAGAACTTACACAGTGCTTGTTGTGTCTAGTTCGAACGCAGTCGGTATTTTCTTCGGTAGTAGGAGCGCTGAAATATGCAGAAAAACGATCTGATGTGCAATCTTCTGTTGATTATGGTTACCGCGTCGATGTTGTGCTACAAAAATATGTATCGTGATGCGATTGCTGCAACAATGATACCAGAGCCTGGCAAATAATATGTATTGCTGTCTCAACTATACCTTTTTCATATATCTCGCATCTCTCTTTATTGGCTGGAGTGCTTTAGTTTGCTTAGTCGATCGCTTGAATATCACTCTGAACAGAGCTTTTTTTCGCTGTAACGATGTCCGAGGACGCAGCAGTATTAACAAAGCAGCCCATAGAGGGAGCAACTGGGGCAACAAGTGCACTCGGAGTGGATGACAGTACCATGAGTGACATAATCGACAAGTTGCGAATGCTTAGCTACGAAAGCGCCTTTTGTCGCAGCTTCAAGCCGCCCTTTAGTCCCCTCAGCCCTTACTACTTTTTAGGCCATTCGTCAATCGACAATCCAAATGCCCAGTTTTACTACTTTACCTCCTTATGTGTGTGGCTCATGAAGCTGTGTGGACACCAGCTTGACGCTCCCGGGCAATTTGATGACCCAAACGCCTCCTCGACGACGATCCTAGCAGAGCTGCGCTCGATGAACATCGCAATCCCAAACATTGCACCAACCCGCTTGAAGCAGGGCAGCGGCGAGGCAGTTCTGGCTGTACTCTCTGCTCTTGTAAATGCAGCGATTTCTGGCGCTGGATACGATTTTCAGCCGATTGATTACAGCCAGGTGAGCAGATACGATGAACTAGCTGCTGTAGCAGACGCCGAGGACGAGCAGGGTGCGGACGAGATTGAGGATAACGTTGTGATCGACAGCGACGATGACGACGAAGTTTACGTGCGCGCTGTTGGTGGGAGTCGAAATGCCAAAAGTGATGCAGACCGCCCTCCAACGCCCAAAGTAGATGTAGAAGAGTGGAAGATGGAGGTGGAGCGTGTCGCCCCGCTGCTTCAGGTGCGCCAATCCTCCCTGGACGACTGGCGTTCGCGTATCGAGAGCGCCACTATTTTATTCAAAGCTGTAGAAAACATGTACCCTGATGTCAAGCAGATGCTTGAGCGCCTTGCGAGTGACATGGACAAGTCACGAGACCGGATACAAAAACGAGAACAAACGCTAGCGCAGCAGTTCTCTGATCAGGTGGAGGATTACCGCGTGAAACTGCGCGAACTCAACACCTCGCGTGATTCAGCTAACGTGGCTCAGCAAACCGTGCAGCAGATGTCAGTGGAGCTGAACCAGATCAGTGAGCTACTGGACCAGACGAAGCGTGATATTGCGGAGAGGCAGGCCAAGATATCGGATACGACTCCACTCATTCAGGTGAAGGAAGCGGTAGTCAAGGTGCAGGCTGAGATCAAACTCATGTCTTTGCGTATTGGCATTCTCCAAAATGGCCTATTGCAGCATGTTATAAAACAAACCAAGGCTCGGCGTGAGGGACAAACAATAGAAAGGGCAGATATGTACAATGGAGGGATCATGTTTTCCTGAAGATGCTTTTCAGTAGATGAGCTACTCAGGTACATGGCCACCTTACGCCTCTTCTAAACGTCTTGTTTTTGCCCTCGATTTTCAATACAGAGAAGGCAGCGGCAATCATGGGTGTCGTCTTCAAAGGCTGCCACTTGTGGCTACATGTATGAGCGATCCCAGTGAGGCTTTCCCTGTACTTTCTTGCCAAATAAAACACTTTGCCTTTCTGCCTTTTCCTCGTTTCAGTCACGTGTGCTTGTGGGTGTGAGACTTTCTTCTGATGTACTCGTCCTGCTGTATGGATTAGTGCTACCCAAGAATGTTCATTACCTTGATGAAAAAATGCAAAACTGAAAGCGAACCTCTCCCCAAAATGACGGTAGCGCATTCTGCGTGTCATGGGCAGACGAGCTAGCGAGGTGTTGCTGAGCTCATTCATTGTTGGAGAGAGGGCTTATGCGGCGGACAGTGTCACTGGTCAACGTGTTTCTCTGAGGAAGTACTACGCTTCCAAATACCTCAGTCGAGGGGAAGGATGCATTGAGAGGTGTCCGTCAGTGATGTGGATAAGGTTGAGCTGTCCAACCTGAAGCATGCTCAAGACGACCTCTCACTCTTCTTCCTTCTCTTGACGTGGACACCCTCCTTTAGAACCGCCCACATATGTTCCAGCGTTCACGGTGCAGTGGGTACGACAATACCGCTCTTCTCGAGCTGCGCTACATCGCTTTTTTCCCCTTTCTTCTGGTGGGGTAAGGAGATACGGCATAAGCAAGGACATACCTTACTTCTTTCCTAACTCCTTTTAGATTAGAAGTACATTTCTGTGTTTTCCCCTTTCCTACCACCCTGCGTGTCACAAGCGTTATCGATACCATTGTCAAATTTTTTCTTCTAGTTCACATTCATATCGGTGTTGACCTGTGAGTTGCTGGATTCCCACAGAGGCCCGCATCACACAGTTGCATCATAATGCGAGTGCTATCAGAAGGCAGGTGACAACGCTGAAAGAGGTATTGGAAACCGAGCTGGAATGCATGGGTGCGGAGGTGCACCACCAGCTCAACGAAGCTAAGCTGCTTTTCGTCACCCGCGAAGACTACTCTGTAGCCCGCATGAATCGTCAGAAGTTGGTCATACGGAGTCTCTCTCGAGCATGCGAGGGAGCATTCCGCACCGAAGAGCTCCTGGGGACTGAGGAAACAACCGACTTTGCCAGCGAACAGTTAATATGTGCTGCGGCTACCAGAGCTGTGGACACTTCAGCTAGTGAAGGTGCGGCGTCGCGGTCAATAGACGCTGCCAAGGTAACGTATCCTTCCGTACTGTCCGCAGAGTGCTCAGCTACTAGGGACGCAGCGGGTTGCGATGTGTTCTTTGCTAGAAATGCAATACGGGATCTGCTTCCCCGTGTGGAGCAAGTGTTTGATTTCTACGCAGCGTCGCACGTAGCGGATGCCGAGCTGCTGTATCCAGCAATACATCTGCCTCAGTTCACCACGATGGTGCGCGACAGCGCTCTTGATCGCGGACGTCGTCCTCTCCTTCCCGAGTTGCTGTGGATGACAGTTCTTCGCGATTTGCCTTTCGCTGGTAGACGCGAACGCACGGACCGGCGCCATGGTAGCACTTTGCTGCTTCCGCGTGTCTTCAACGACGACTCTCTTTTCCATCCGGTTGCCACGCGGAGGGACTTGTTTGCGCATGAACGGCTCAGATCAATCACGAAGACGGAGTTCCCACGTGCGCTTTACGTCGTTTTTCGTGTTGCTGTCCACAACGGACACGAAAGCGCCTCTGTACACATGACCTTCTGCACTTATCTCTCGCAATATTTCTTGCCCGCCGTGGAGCACCGCATTCGACGTCGCAAAGCCTCTCGAGCCTTCCTGGTCAACGCCAAGGCTGCTCGCTTTGCCCCTAGTGCTCCATCCCCACCAGCAAAACCGCCTGACCCACTAGCCGCGTCAGACTTGCCGAAGGCAGCGGCAGGTGTCTGCCCCTCGCCACCGACCCTTGCCGACATTGTAGCAACGTACAGCAATGATACAGAAGTGCAACGGGCTCTCCGCCAGTTCACGCCGCAGCTAAAACAGTGCTTCCGTCGCGCGGTACGGTGCCCTCCTACGTATCGTACCGAAGATGCCCGCATGAGCATTGACGCGTTTGTGCAGTGTGTTCGGCAGCGTCAGCTACTTCCGCTGATCTCACGAGGGCAGCTCAGGGACATCTTCGCCTTTTGTCTCACATTGGACGGCTACAGCGCTCGCGGTGCCGCGGAAAGCGGGGAACTTGTGGCGAAGCAAGCAGCGACGCTGACCATTCGCGATAGCATCACATACTTTTCCTTCACTGCGGCTGTGTACTGCCTAGCGGAGGCCATTTATGGTGGCGTACCGCTGCTGCGTGAGCAGTACGCATCGCCCTATGCGCGAATCTCAAAGCTTCTGGTGAAGATGTTTATACTCTGATGCCGTACAGCGTCAAAACAGACACCCAGAGGAAGCGGTAGGCAAAAAAGGAAGGAAAGGCCCTCTTGAGTGGCTACTTTTCATAAGGCAGCTGCAAGGCGTGTACGCACGGTGTTTCGCCATATGTATGACCCTGTGTTCTCATGCAGGGTCCTAGACGGCTGCAGAGACTGCTTGTACATTACTGTAGATTCTGTTAGCAGTTATATACGCACGGGTAAGACAGACCAACACAATCCCCCCTCCACACACACAGGAGAAATAGCTGCGGGAATGGTGTAGGTAGTGCATACCTTCATACACCTTTTCCCACCCTCTTGTACACGCCAAAAAGACCAACTGACATGCAGGAACAATATATCCTCGCCTTTTATACCCTGTGTACGTCTCAGGCACAACACCAAACTCAAAACATAAATAGGGAAGCCACACAGTTCTTGAGTCGAAGGGAAGATTGTAGCGTTCGAGTGTGCATCGCCTTCGTTGTTGCTGTGCTATGTTTGATTCACAAAGAGAAAGCACGGACGAGTGGTAACTGTTCCGCTCCCTTGGCGTGCACCGTTGATACACAAGCTCCACGCCTCTCTGCGTCATCTTCCTTCTCTGTTCTTCTCTTTTGCTCTTCACTGCTTTCTTCACGACGTTTCTTCACCACGTCTGCCTTATTATCTGTTTCTTTCCCTCGCCTTTTCCTCTCTTTGCGCCGCCATCATCACGTGTATCATCTGGCCTGTTTTCCTACGCTGCTACTCGCTCTGAAGTGGGGCCAACAAGAAGGGGAGAAGACTGTGGGCCACTACAGCATTTCTGTGCCAAGTGATCTTTTTTTTCTTTTTGTTCACGTGTGTCTCAACCGACTCGCCACGAATGCGATGCCCGTCCCAGCAAAGACTCAAAGCTCTGCGAAGAGCTTCAAAGATGGTCGTTCCACCACGGGCGGATCTTCAAAGGGGAAAATTCGAAACCGCTCCAGTGTTGCGGACACTGCTGCAGCCGCGCTACCGGAGTCAATCGCGTACTTGGCTGGGAAGCAGCGCTCGGCAAACCGACGTGCCAAGTGCCAAAAAAGGTTTGAAGAACTCGCTCAAGTGATAGGCGCCATGAATTCGACCGTCTTGTGGAGGACAGAATTTGCAGGTCGCTCGTCGAGCGCTGCTGTTGCTGCAGCTGCGGATGCCTCGCCGTCACCTCTGTCAAGCCCGCCGACGGAGCTGTGGTTTCCTACGCTGCAAGTAGGGTACCTGGCGCGAGCCTTGGGCCTAAATGTGACGAATCAGCAAGTGGCCTCTATCGTGGAGCTTGTCGAGGAGGATGGTCCGTCGACTGGGTTTGTCGACCGTCGCAAACTGGGATACGTTCTAGTGGACGCAATGATGACGGGAACGATAGGTGGGCCGACTCTTCATGAGTTTTCGACCGAGGGTTGCGCCGCGATAAGGTCTGCCACCGATGACAGTCCTGCGCTACTCTCTGCTAAGCGCCTCGTAAGCTTTGCGCCCTCACTGTGCGTGCGGGAGGAGGAGTTTACACTGCTTCGAGCCCTCAAGGCACTGGACACGGAGCAGAAGGGCTACCTGGAAGAGGCGCAGCTCCGCTCTGCCATGATGAGTGGTGAAGAATGTCTTTCGGCTGAGGAAGTAGACGATATGTGGATGGCCATGCGAGACCCAGGAACAAATCGAGCATACTACTGTGACTTTGCTGAGATACTAGCCAGAGAGTGAGGTCGACTAGAGTGCCACACACACACACACACACATGCCCAGATGTGATGTGGTCTTCCTCTTCTTCCACCACCACAGCTGGGTGTCTCAAAACAGGTGAGTAGGTGGGTGGAGCCGACACGATGATATACATATGGTTACTCTCTTTGTTTTGTCTCCCCTTGTTTGCCATCCGCGTCTCTCATTTCGTGAATACCCGGAGAAGACAGCGGTAATAGGGACATGGGGGGTGGGTAGAGCGATGGGCACTTACCATTCTCTCGCTCGTTCCTGGGCGCACCTTTTTGCTCTTTTCACCATCATCATCTTTCCTCTTCCCGTTGCAATGCGAGACGCTGTACGCGCATACATCACATGTTTTACCCGGCGTGATGTTTTGCGGTGGGTGTTTTCCACAACTTGCTGTACAGAGAGGTGCTTTGAAGTCTACGCGGGAGAAAGAAGCGCAAGTGCCTAAAACAGAAGCAGCAACATAAAGAGAAAGTTCATACGTGAGTTTTTGTGCTCAACCAATACTGATGGATGGCACACGCGCGCCTGTTGCGTTGCGTTGTGGGACGCCTGCAGGCTCGACTGTCTGTGCCACAGTTTTCGTGGTGCGTTGCGCATTGCGTATCCCTCTTCTCACCCGTTGCTGTTGCCACCCGCGGAGGTCTCGATATCAAGTATGTGCAACCAGGGGCCGATCACGTGTCTGCGCTTCTTGCTGCTGACGTATGCCCTCAGTACTTTCTTTTGCCTTGCTTCTTCACTATCTCTCGCTTTCCTTCCCTTTGACTCGGACCCTGTCCTTTTTCTTCGGTGCATCCACGTCTCTATCCACGTCATGGGTCTCCACCCCTTATATCTATACGTGCCTCCCTGCCGTGTACCCACCCATTGATGCTTATGTGCGAATGAAATTCTGATCTACGCCAGTGACGTGAGAAGGGTGCCAGTGCATACACCGCCAACACAAAGCCAAACTATCGAGAAAGACAAGAGAGCACACAAGGAGGATCGCTTCTGCTTGCCTCTGTGCGTATCGCCGTGGTCTCTGTTGGCGACTCCCCCTTTTCCTTCTTGCCTCGCTTTATTTATATTTATTTTATTTTATGTTATTTTAGTGCCGTTTCTTCGTGTATGACTTGTGAGTGAGAGCGAGCGAGAAACGAAGAAGCACAACGAAAAGTAAGACAACTTTTTTTTTTTTTTTTGCCCTGTTCCTCCCTTCCCCTCCCCCGTCTTCCGACGGCTCGCACGTCAATAGAAAAGGCGGAAAGCAGCAGCAGCAGCAGGAGGTGGAGGGTATACAGGCTACGCATTGGTAGCGGCAGCACGTAAGAACGTCACCATAGAAGCGCACTGTCACCTTTGTTTCCTTTCTTTTTATCGTGTGTTGCTGAACCTTTTTTTTCTTGAGTCTTACTTTATTTTCCTCTGCCTGTGCCCACTGAGCTACACGCGACCATAGACGACACTCTCTTTCTTTGTTGGCCACTGCACTCCATAGATCACTCTCGCACAAGAGTAGCACGCCACCACACTTTGACTCCTTGGCCGTTGCTTGTTTCGCGCTCCTCTTCCCCTGTCGCACTCTCAGGCTTTTTTCCCCTCGCTTTCTCGTCTCCCACTCCTTGTGCTGCGCACTGTACTTCTATCTTCTGTGCATTGGGATCGGTTCGCAGCGCTGCATAACCTCCCTTGTCTCTTTTGCAGCCGCCTTTTGCTTGTACCACACTCGCCTCGTTTCGAAGATGATGCGCAGTGCGTCCCACCTGGCGGCTCGCACCATCCGCCTCCCTGCGACACCGTGTGCCACGACTGTGACACTGCTGTCACCACGCCGCTTTTTTGGGTCCAAGTACAGCGACGATCTTGGCAACTACAAGCGCTCCTACACGTATGAGAGCCGCAGCGCTGCTCACCGTCACCCAACACGTAAGGAGATGCTGCAAGGGCAGCGGACCGCTGCAGGTGCTGCTGCTGCCTCCACTAACTCAGCAAATGCCGCAACGGAGTTCGTGAAAGACAGCGCGTTTACTGAGGAGTCGGAGCCAGAAGAACCTGTGCAGCGCTGCAAGAACAAGTACCAGGATCTCTTCAAGAAGAAGTCAGACCAGCGCATCTCCTTCACGAGCAATTTTCGTGAGACCGACATGAAGCCCATCTTAAATACAGCCGATGTGGCGTCGCCTCCGGCGCCGCGCGGCGGCACTCTTCTGCCATCGCTTCTGTGGACATGGATGGCACGGATGTGACTCGTATCTACAGCAAAGAAGAGGTCCGCAGCCTACAGCAAAAAGAGAACGCGGCTACAGGTGCGGCCACGAAGCGCAGGCGTCCAGTGGTGCACTGGGCGGCATCTCGCCCGCATCAGAGACAGTGCAGCACACGGCAGCAAAGGAGGAGGAGGCCCAAGCATTGGAGGACGACGAGGATGAGTTTGCCGAAATCCGCAGCCACCCGTTCTTCATGGACATGCTACGCCGAGTGGAGCGCAACATGATCCGTTTCCGCAAGGAGACGCGTGCCTCAGGGCGGTACAGTCTGGAGGCTGTCAACGAGTGTGTGCGGCCGTTGCTACAGCTCACGGACTACCCTCTCACAGCCAGGCAGCTGTCACATCTCTCCCGCAGCATCAGCCCAGCAGTGCTGAAGAGCTCTCTGCGCGACAGGGCTGCGTGCACGAATCTGCAGCTCTACCGCTCGCAAGACACGGATTTACTGCTTGACTGGTCTAAAGAAGATTTTCTTCGCCGCCGCTACGAGAGCGTGCACTTGTCGTGGGAGCCGATGGATGTGATTTGCCGCCGCTTTGGCTGGACGCCGGAGATGATGTCAGACCGTGACTACCTCTTGTACTTCTCGGCCTTTCCTGAGTACGTTGAAATGGCCGAGATGCAGACCACCGGGAAGGGGGAGCCAAAGGCGATCTCTATCGATGACCCTGTGGCGCGCGCTGCAAACGACCCTATCCCACCTAGTCGCCTGCTACTCCGCCGCAAGGCTTCCGTGGACGCTGAGCCGTCCCTCACAGAGTCCATCCGACTAATGGGCAGCCCCGCTATGGCGACACCGGCGAAGGGAAAGAAGGCGCAGCGGATGCGCCAGCACAGCGGCGACTCAGTGGCCGATTATTTCGGCGCTGTCGAGGCGACGGCGAGTGCTATTGACGGAGACGAAACCGTGAAGCTGCAGCATGCTGCCGACAACGTTCCACCGCTGCGCCAGGCAAGCCATCCCGGAGGCCGTACGATTCGTGAGTTCTCTATTCCAAAGTCGCACACCACCGAGGCGCCAGCGACACCTCCTGCGATTCCAAGCGAGGCCAAGTTTGATCAAAAGAAGTTCGAGGAGCTCTCCAGCGCATACCACAACATTAAGGTGGAGAACTCGTTGCTGCGACGCCGCATGCTCGGAACGGACAGCGTTGACAGGGCGCAGGAGATGCAGAGCCAACTGGCGAGTGGCCGCTGCGAGCAGCTGCGGCTAGAGCAGGAGCTGGAGCGCATGCGTGAGTTGAAGCGAAACACACCGGCCTCTAAGAATGGCCCAAACTTTGCCGTGCCGCGCGGGCAGCCGCAGTACCCGGTGGCGCCGGAGCACACAACGGCGTATTCAAAAAACGGGAGTGCCGTCGAGGACTTTGATGACGACGAGATCGAGCAGGCCTTGAAGGAGTTCAAGGAGAAGGAAGCACTGCGAATGATAGAGAGGCGACCAATGGCAAGTGCTGCGCGGTCGGCCCCTTCGTCATCTCCTGATCACACCATCGTCACTGCCACCTCTGCTGACGCTGTCGCCGATGACGGCAGCGAGGAGGTGGAGGAGGTGGAGGAGGTGATCGAGGTGGTAGAGGATGAGGATGGTGACCTGGTGGCGTCCAGCGATGCGGTGACGATGGGGCCGCACACCGATGCCCAGGATGACGTCCTGACCGCAGAGAGCGAGGTGGATGACTCAGTCGATGTACACGACGGCGCATCTGCGGATGCAGTGGCGAATGAGTTACCAAAGGGGGGTAGTCAACCTTGGCAGAATGAGCTCTCAGCCGCGGTGGAGCAGCACGAAGCCGAGGTGGAGGAACACGAGGATGACCTCATGGCTGCCTTCAGCGACACTCCTGCGACCACCCCTGCCTCTCGCTTAGAGCAGCTTGCTTCCCTGCATGATCGACTGTCCTCGGCGGCGGACCGCGCCCGTCGTTACGTTGCCACGGTTCAAACCCGTCGACACGATGTATTGAAGAGACTGGACTGCCAGCTGGCGGATGCCAACACGAAGGTGGAACAGCTGGAGGATCAGCTTGCCGCAGTCCAAGAAGAGCAGGCCACGTTGCGTGACACACTGGCTCGCGAGGAGGCGGAGCGCAAGGCTCTCGAGGTAGAGTCCCAGCTGATGGCGCAGCGGGAGAAGCGCTTAGCTGAACTGGAGCAGCAGCGGGAGCGCGCCCGCCTCGCGCAGGAGGCAGCGGCGAGTGCACTGGAGCGCCAGAAGAAGGCCGAACGTGAGGCACTCGCGATGGAAGAGGAGCTGCAGCGCAAGCTGAGGGAGGTGCAATCGAAGCTACGCTCTCTGCACGGCAGTGACTCAACTGCCCGCAGCTCCGCTGCCTTGGGCACCTCTCACGCCGCGGCAGCCGAAGAGCTGGAGGCGGAGAAGGCTGCCGAAGAGAAGTCCACGGTGGCTGCTCGGGCAGCGACTCCTCCTGCGTACTCCCGCACGCCCGAGTCGATAGGGCGCGTCGCAGCCCCTCTGCGTGCTGAAATAACGGAAGAGGCGCTGAACACTGTGGAGAGCGTCGCGGACACATCCGCCTCTCCAGTATCCGGTGGTCAATTCATGTGCACACCGGAGCAGTACGATGGTCTGCACTTGGCGGCGGAGCGCCTGAAGAAGGAAATTGCCGCATTGGAGTCCCAGATGGAAGAGGCGGGTAACGAAGACGATGAGACGCTGATGACTGTCCTTGCTGCGTCGCGCTCTGATCTTGAAGAACTGGAGGAGTGCATCGCCTCTGTGCAGGCAAACGCACCGTGGGCTGCTGCCAGCGACGCAAAGCGCGCGCGCGAGCACGTCTTGTCTGCTGAGGTGCTCAACACAGACGCGCACAGGCTGCAGAGCAGCATCGACAACCACCGCTTCGAGATCTCACTCTTAGAAAAGCGCCTGCAGCACGCCTCGAAGAAGGCGGTGATCACGAAGCTGAAGGATCGTATTACGCAGGCTCGCAAGTCCATTAAACATCTGCGCATAGAGCAGGACCGTTTGCGTCGCTCTGGCCGTGACTCCATGGGGCTTCCCTCGTCGATGAGCATTGCGGAGACGCTTGCGCATGAGTTGAAGGACGAGGAAGAGGTGAAGCTGGCAGAGGAGGTCTGCAAGGCTGCGTCAGAGGATCACGGTAGGGCTTCAGTAACCACGAAGAGGTCGAGCTTGGACTCGGATGTTCGGAGCGCGGACGATGATGCGTCTTACGATGCTGTTGCGGATGCCATATCGCGTGATTGCGTGGAAGGGTCAAGGACCATGGCGAACGCGCACGCACCGTCAGCGCTTAACTCGGATGCTGAGAAGCTGCGCCTTCGACTCGACAGCATGGTGAAGGAGATCCAGCACCTTCAAGACAGCATTGAGGTGCAGGAGCGCACCACCGACTACGATGACGACGAGACAGAGGTGGTACTACGTGAGATGAAGGACAAGCTGAGCCAGCTTCTCCGTTTGCGCGACCAAGTGCATCGCTCCTTAGTGGAGGAGTCGTTGAACGGCCCTGCCACCGCTGGTGGGTCCACCCCCATCATCCGTTCAGCTTCAACTGCTGCCGCAGCTCCGCCGATAGTCGACCGAGGCAGCGCCACCGTCCATAGCGTCCCCTCGACCTCTAAGCACGGAAAACTCGACCAGGTGCCAATGGCATCTAAAAAGATCCGCACCTCCGCCCGCAGCTTTTCGACACAGCGTCGCCTCTAGAGTGGCTTGAGCGGCTGCAGTAGGGACACATACAGGACTGGAAGAGCGGCACATGCCGAGGCTGTTGGTTGAGTCCGGGGGCTTTTGTGTGTTTTATGGTCCTGCAGCAGTCCACTGAACTGATCACAGCGAAACGACGAAAAAGAAACCTCCGAAAAAGGGAGGGAGGGGGGGGGAAGAAGGCAAAGCGTGAGCGCTGTCTGTTACCATAGAGGAAATAAAGAGAAAGACACGATGGATGTGAGTGAGTGAGTGTGTGTGTTTGTGTGTGTATTGGGTGTGCTTGTACTGGTTTTCATCACCGTGACTGGTGCCTGTATGTCCGGCACGAAGAGCAGCGCCTTGAGTAACAGTCGCTGAGGCCCCGAGCCTCTCTATGCGCATACGTGCACGAACGACATCCTTCTGTTTTTTCTTTTGGTGCATTCACTTTTTTTTTCAGTGGTTGTGCTGTTGCGGTGTTGTGCGTGCGTGCATCTGTGCTGGCGTAGGTCTGTTTTACTATCTTCGTAGCAGTTACTTGCTGAGGCGCTACTGTCGTAGAGCAAATGCTTTCTGTCTTGCTGGATGCCTTCTTATCCTTTTTTTTTGGAGGGTGGGTGAGGGGGGGTGTAGTCTGTGCGTTCAGTAGTGTAAGCGGGTTACCCCCCCCCCTCCCCCCATGCTGTTTCCATGTTGCTCGCTCGTTTGCCTCTGTTTGTCTCTCTCTGTGCGCTTTCTTTCTCCACCATCCTTCTCCACGCTGGTTGTGTGTGCATGTGTGTGCATGTGTGCTACGTTAACCTCTGTTTCCGCCTCGCTCTTCTCTTCTCTTGTTCGCATAGACGCAAGCCGATGACAAGTGGATGAAAATGACACGTTCTAATGAAGAAAAACAAAAACGCAGCGTGTGCGTGTGTGTGCGTGTATGTGCGTATGAAGAAAGAAAGGCCCCCTGCAATGCGATCACCCACCTGAGGCGCATGCAGGTCGCACCCCCTTTTTTTCTTTGTTTCTGTACAGGTGCCTTATCCAAAGGTCCCTCATTCAAGCGGCAGCGGAGCTATCCCTCTCCGTGAACCCAAGGAGGCTACAGTGTGCGACCAACATGCCTATTCCACTAGACCTGCCTCATCACGTCGACTAACGCACACATCATCTGCGGCCGATCATTTGAAGGTCGCCTTGGTTCCTGGCACGACGTTGTCGCTACAAGTCATGTGGCTGTTTCTTTCCTTCTCGCTGTCTCTCTGTAGGCACGCAAACACACCTGCTGACCTGTGGGTGTATTGCGTGTCGTCACATGAAGCGACGTGTCTCGCTTTTGCGTGTTGGGGTACTGCCTTCCCGCTCTTTCTCTTGCCTTCCTTCATGCACTGTGTTCTCTCTTTTGCGGCCTCCCCTGCCTCCCTCCTGGACCGCGCGGTGCTCGTATTTTTCCTCATGTGCGCGTATGTGTGTGCTCGAACGTTGTGCTTGTTTGTTCTGCCGGTATGTCATCGCCGAAAGTATAACGAACGTACGCACGCCTTCTTCGCTCGTTGAGAATAAAGGAGGGGCTTCGTTCGTGCGTCCGAGGACGTGGACGCCTCTTGTTTTGCGCTTTGTCTCTCTCCACTCGGCAAGCACTGCACTCTTTCCACGGACATACCCCCCCCCCCCTACACACACAGAGAGAGAGAGCAGAGAGGCAGAGGCAGCGGCAGGCCCCTATACACTGTGACTAATATTCACGGCAAGAGCGGACCATTTCACAGAAGCGAGCGCCTTGAGTACTCCTCTTATTTGACCACCCGCCAAAATGCTGCGCGTTACTCACTTTATCCGGAAGAATCCGGTGGTGTTCAAGCAGGGACAGGGTATGTTCTCACACCAGCTAAAGCGCATTCTCAACAAGAAGTCCCTGCACAAGTACAACTGGGATCCTTTGCCCATGTACGACCCTCGTAAGCTTGTGCACGCCAACCGCTACATTGACCACGATACATACGAGGAAAAGTACGATCCACACTGGGAGCGCAATGCCCATCTCGTGCCAGACCAGAAGCTCTACCACATTCCTGTCCCGAAGGAGTACAAGGATGCGTACTGGTGGCGTGACTTACAGGCCCGCCGTATTCAGTGCCCGATCGAGTGGGTGCACTTTCGCATGCATACAAAGGACAAGCTCAAGTACGACTTCCAAGACCTGGCCGTCCGCAAGAAGTTCGAGTACTCTTATGAGGATGTGGTGGCAAACGCAAAAGACATGCGCAGCTGAAATCTTTAACAGCGAAGATTGCTGGTTCTCGTGTTTCTGATGCTCACATCGTAAACAGTTGAGTCCGCCAGTGCCGTCTCTCTCCATTCCTCCTTCTGATGAGTCGTGCGCCTAGGTGGTGGTGGGGGGGGAGGAGTAGCGCAGAGCAGCCGGCGGTCTGTCGTCGGTCGGTCCACGAGTGAGGTATTATGGCGTTCTTTTTTTCTTTGTATTTGGACTCTACTCGGTCTTTCGGCGGCTTCCACCGTGACTGCTGCAGAGATGATTCAGATAGCCGTAAGAAGTCTGCACTTAGCGGCCATTCTGAATAGCGCGCTTGCTTGGTTTGTTGGCGTGGGGAGGTGGTTGGACAGCTGGGGGTCTTTCCTGCTGAGCATGTATCTTCACCAACGCACCTTTGCCTGTGCATGGTTGTTTATGCTTTCTAAGTCATTCACACAGACACCCAGATCACGCACACACACACACACACACACTCACACACACGTACCACAGGGACCGTAAGAAGGACGAAGGGGGTGGGCTGTGGTAGAGTGAGAAGGTGCGACTCTTCCAGGGCATCAGCCAAAAGGAAAAAGGAGAAAGTGAGTGTTGATGGAACCCCTTTTCACTGAAGCTGTGTACACCACTGCGCGTGTGGTGTTTCTTCGCCTTTTATGCTCGCTGAACCTACGCCTCGACCCGCGTACGCCAGCTGCAAGGGCAGTTTTCAGTGAAGAAGGATGTCGATGTCGTCATCCTGCATTGATCGCGGGGTCATGCGTGCCCCCTCTTCCCCTCCCAGCTGTGCATCGCTCCTTCGCCTTGCACAAGGCTGCACGTCGCCTGTTTGTCATCCCATGTTGCCACGTCTCCCTTTCACCTTTCTTTTGGTCCCTACCCCGTTACAACACCCACACCCCAAAGCGCAGTCCTACACTAGCGTGTGAAGGCATAGACGCTTCCTCGAACTTGTCGACAACTTGTTTGCCCTCGCTTCGTACTTCGCCGCCGCTTCAGCAGCAACCAACTCGTTGCCGTTCATGTTACCCAAGCTCCACTTGGATGGCACGCTCAACAAGCGCACCTTCAACGTGCAGGAGCGGATGTCAGAGGAGCGACAACCGGGGATGTACTCCCCCCGTGTGGCATCCAATCAGCCAACGAAAGGCTTAAGCGTCCCTTCGCAGATAGACAGCGCCACCTCGGTCCATTCATCCTCCTCATCGTTTAGTGCGCCAGCCCATACCGGGTCGTTGTCGCCGCACCCGCCCCCGCACGAAATCTCTCTCCTGGAGATGGGGCAGTGGGCATCTCCGACCCGGAAATGACAGCCATTCTCGCTGCCAAGTCGCGCCACAGCTCGGGTGAGCGCTCTCCACCGTTGGACAGGCTCGGCAGCATCGGCGGTGGGATGGGTCCAGGAGGCTACTCACATTCGAGCAAGCGCCGCGCCGCACCTTTCGCGACGTTGGCCGATCATCAGCAGGCGCGACAAGTCGTACCTCAACACGCCAAGGACGGCGACGTTACAGCTGGGAAAGCCTCAGACTTGGAAAGAGGCGAAGATGGTCATGTCTCTGAAGGTGCCTCCCCTGTGCCAAGGGTGACCTCTACCCATCCTCGAATGGTGAAGTGTCGAGCGACCTCTCCATCTACGTCCTCGCGCGCCTCAGGCAGGTCTACCTCTGCAGTCGTAGAGACTAGTCTTGGGGCCACGAGCTCGTCTGCGCCGACACCAAGCGCCATCTCTATCATGACGGCCGAGGAGTTGTACATACTCGGTAAGCCGTTTCAAGCCTACATGAGCACTCTCTCTACACGACCCTCATCAGGAGACACACCGGCGACACCCACAGCCACGAGCGGCAGTGGTGCCCCCGCTGCCAAGGCAACCGTCGCGTCTGGCACGCACATCACATCAGTTTTTCACCATAACCCATCGCAGTACATTTCTGCTCTTGCCAACCAAGGCGACTTTGTCGCGGTGGGTGACCGCACCGGGCGTGTTGTAGTGATGCGCCAGCGCGCGATGGCGGCTGGACCACGTCGCACTCTTCTCGACATCATTCAACGCAGCGGAGAGGCCGAAGAGAGCGAGGCTGCAAAGCGTCACTTCTCGAGTGCGTCCTCAGCCTCATCTCCGCCCTCCACACCTCGCCACGCTACCACCCTCAACCACGTGCGCGACCCGTACGACTTCTACGTCGCCCAGCAGGTCTACGTGCCTGTGATCGATACACTGAGCAGCGTTGAGGTGTCGCCGACGGTGATGGCACTGGCGTTCCTGCCGCAGTCCGGCCCCACAACCTACCTCCTCACGGCGAACGAGAAGGTGCCGAAGCTCTACAAGATTATGTCTGTACGGGAGTCAGCCAATCCCTTCCGTGCGGTAGACAAGATCGGTACCAAATCGATTGGCCCACTGACCGCGAGCTCACGCAAGTCTACGGTGATCATGAAGCCAGTTTCTCGCTACGCCATGAACCACGAGTACAACATCAACTCCATCTGCCCCATCGCGTACAGCGATCAGTTCGCGACCGCCGACGACGCCACGGTGTTACTGTGGTGTACCGAGTACCCCGACACGTCGATTGAGACCCACGACTTGCGTTCCCCCTACGAGGACGGCCCACGCGAAACGATTCGCACTCTCCGAAACTTCCCTCACGAGCCGTTTCTTTTCTTTATCGCCACCTCCGGTGGCAGCGTGCGTGTCGTCGATACGCGACAGACACTTCGGTGGGCCGGTCAGGCGGCGCAGGCATTCATAAACCCACCGCGTGAGGAAGACGGGCCCTTCAGTAACGTTACGAACAGCGTCTGCGACTGCGCCCTCAGTCCCTCTGGACGGTACATTGCCGGTCGCGACTTCATGTCCGTCTGCTTGTGGGATATCCGAATGGCTGGCAACGGTGGCGCGCGCAACTCTCCAGCAAGCCCGCGTCGGCAGCCCCCAGCTGCGCGAGGTGGCGATGGGAGCTCCGAGTGCAGCATGGTACGACGCTGGGCCCTGCACCCCCACCTATGCGACGACCTCGACACCATCTACCAGTCGAACCTCCTCTTTGACAAGTTCGATGTGCAATTTCTGTCGAGTCGGCAAGTTTGTACCGGGGGCTTCAACAACACCCTCTATGCAATGGACGTGGAGAGCATCAGCGCCGACACCGCCAGCGACATTCGCACCTTTCAGTTACTAAAGACGGATGGCATTTCCGAATTTCGCCGCACCACCGTATCGGCGCACCGACTTGGCGAGGACCGCATTAGCACTGGGCAGGGCCTTGGCTCACGCATGACGCTCATGTCTCGGCCATGCATGTCGATGAGTGGGACGTGCGGGATGATGGTGGCGTGCGGGCAGGCGGTGCTGCAGTTCAGCTACAACGGGCTATCGAAGTGAAGGAGAGAAAGGAAGAGATGCGCACCTGTGTGGTTTTGTACAAATGTGCGTGTCGCACCCACCCACACACCCACACACACACACTCTCTCTCTCTGTTTTCGATTGCTTACACTTTCTTGGTGTTCTCTGTCTCCACCTCTTCAGCTCTTAGATGCATTACTGCTGCAGACACAGCCACCCATATGCCTCTTTCTCTCTATGGATTCATGCGTACCCATGCGGTGCCATGCAGCCACTGAAAGTCGAGAACAGTGAGCTGTCGCACCAAGGCGATCGACTGGAGTGCAGTATACGTGTAATTCCCGCCGCTTCACAGAAAAGAAAGCTGATCTTTTTTGTGGGGTGGCCGCCTCGTTATGGGCGGGGGGGGCTCGTCAACTGCCGGAACAGCGTCTTGTTCTCGTGCCTCCATCCACCACTGACTCACATCTTCTCCACCGCACACATGCGCAGACGTACATAGGAAACGTATTGTGTGACCCCGCCTCACACTGTCCCGCGCTTTTTTGCACCCCCTGTCTGTGCTTCTATTTTCCCCCTCCAATTCCGACGTTGATGCCGCTTCTCCTTATCCACTTCGCTCGTTATTCTACACCCCCCCTCCACACACACACTCACACACAACCTGCAGAGTGAGGTATCCACCAAGCGCTTCATTTCACCACTACCGTCACGCCCGGCGCTCAAGCCGTTTGCTCGCATCTGACTTTTCATATACGTTCTCTCTCTCTCCTCTTGTGGTTGCATTACGTTGGGGCTGTATCCGCCTCTTTTAATTTCTGTAGCTTATCTTCTTCTCGTCACCCATCTATACCCGTGCGGGTGTTTCCCTCTCAGTGGCACAGTTAACTCGCTGAAAGCCCACGTGCGTCCACCTCAGCTGCGACGATTTTTTTTTCTTTCTTTTCCCTCGTAGACCTCCGTTTCTCTCCCTCGTGTTGTCTGACTTGAGTCGATTTGGCGGGGGGGCGCTTGTGCGGATTTGCGCTGCCAGCTGGCATATATATTCTCTTCGCACGGCGTGAAATCGGGTAGAGTGTTCTGGCTAAATCTGCAAAAGGCAGTGAAATCACGGACCAATTTTAAATATATAACACCCCCCCTCCCCTCCACCCCCATACACTGTAGAAGAGTTGTGTCCTACGTTCACAGTCTTCTTTCCACTTCCACAGTCGGCCTTTCGCTGGCGTTAAGGCAACTAAACACCGTACATCATGCCAGAGAATAACAGGTCTAGCAACCACGTTGCCTCTCGCAGCCGCTCTCGCACGCGCAAGGCAAGCCGCACGCGCTCCAACACCCCCCGTCGCACCAAGGCCCTCACGCCCGAGGAGGCGTACTACGCCACGGTGGAGCGCAAGTTTACCCCGGAGAAAGATGAGTGGAATGAGGAGTGGGAATTCCAGGGCCCCCTCGGCGTTCTGTGCATAATGGCCGTGTCGCATGTTCTCATTTTCTACTTCTACGTATGTGTAGAGAGGTTTCAGGGAACAATCATCTACCCCGGCCACCCCAAACTGGAGGGCGAAAAGATGCAGACAGTGTTCTTCTCCTTCCTCGCCGAGCACGCCTACCCAACTGTGCGTGCATTCATGATCTTCCTTGGCTTCCTGCTGCTGGAGTACTTCCTGGCCCTGGTGCTGCCCGCAATCTACGTGAAGGGGCTGCCCCTCCCCTCCGAGAACGGGTACCGCCTGACATACAAATGCAACGCCGTCAGCGCGTGGTACTGCATACTTGTGATCGTCGGTTTTCTACACTACTACGGGGTATACCCGCTGAACGAGCTGCGCCGCAACTACGGTCACTACCTCACCGTGGCCACTATCACCGCGGATGTGATCTCCGTGTGGGTTTATGTGGCCGGCTACAAGCGCCGCATCCGCATGACGGGCAGCTTCATTTACGACTTCTTCATGGGCAGCGCTCTGAACCTCCGCTTGCCAGGGAACATTGACGTGAAGATGTTTGCTGAATGCCGCAACTCGTGGGTGCTGCTCATGCTGCTCACTCTCAGCTGCGCCGCGGAGCAGTACAACGAGCTCGGGTATCTCACCGGCAACATGATCTTCATGATCATCGCCCACCTGCTCTACGTCAACGCCGTCGCGAAGGGCGAGGAGTGCGTCATCACGACGTGGGACATCTACTACGAAAAGTTTGGCTGGATGTTGGCGTACTGGAACACGTGCGGCGTGCCATTCCTCTACTGCATGCAGTCCGTGTACATTCAGACGGTTCTCAAGGAGAAGGATCACCCACGGTGGGTGCTGGCGCTGATGGTGTGCGTCCTTCTGCTGGCGTACTACGTATGGGACACAACCAACTCGCAGAAGAGTCACTTCCGCATGCGCCGTAGTGGTGTGCCAATGAAGATCATCCGCAGCACCACCTTCCCACAGATGCCGTGGTGCTACATTGAGAACCCTCGCACCCTCAAGAGCGCCACCGGCGAACTCTTCGTGGACGGCTTCTACCGCTACGGCCGCAAGTTGCATTATACTGCGGACCTGGTCATGGCACTCCTGTGGGGCTGCGCGTGCGGCTTCGAATCTTTCATCCCCTTCTTCTACTTTTCGTTTTTTCTCACCCATCTCATCCACCGCGAGCGCCGAGATGAGCACCGCTGTAAGGCCAAGTACGGCAAGATGTGGGATGAGTACGTGAAGCTGGTTCCCTATAAGTTCATTCCGTACATTTACTAGATAGAATTCTCTTTCTGTTTCGGTGTTCCTGTGCTGTGTGTCGCCTTCCATTGCTGTGTGTCTTGCCCCTTTTTCGCTTGCCTTGGCAACTGCACGAAAGAGGCAGCAGGGGGGGGGTGAAGCGCGTGTGTGGTGCCCTGCAGCAGCAGCAGCAGCCTGCGGGGTGGGTGCGAGACAAGGAGTAGAAAAGGTGTGACCGCTTTGCTACTTTGGCAAAAGAGGCTGTGGGTATCCGTGTGTGCTTTGTGCTCCGCTACAGCTGGGGAGCATGATGTGCACCTCAAGAAAGCAATGTTTGCGCGAAGGCGGGGGTGTGCGCACATGAAGCGAGTGGGGTGGGGTAGGGGGACCGGTCGGGCAAGTAAACAGAAGGGGCCGAGAAAAGGTGTGTTTGCTGTGCCCCAGTGTGATGCCTTCCCTCCCTGCCAGACACTCCTTCCCTTGATATCGCCCCTGTGAGTTTTGAGCGGTCAAGTGCATTTTAAGAGGATCGCCATCGCCACCAGCATCATCACCTCTCACACTCGACGTCTTTTCCTTTCTTCTGTGGTGACGGATGGCGCACCATCACACACCGATTATAAAAGTGGCAGGCAAACCGCAGGAGCCAAGGGGCCTCGCATATCTGACGAGGTTGGCGTCCACTGTGAAGGAAAAGCTGAATGAGGAACATGAAGGAACAACTCGCCTGTGCATGCGAAGCAAAGAAGAGCGACAGCTAGTGGAGCGGGAAAAGGACAAGTCCCGTTAGATGCAAAGGGCATCTACGCACTGTCATAAACAACAACAACAACAACCGCGTCACTAAGGGCTGTGAGGAGGTGTGAGGAGAAGCGGGATGGACATGTGCGGGACGGAGCGAGGAGAATGAGACAAGGCAAAAAAAAAGGAAACGAAAGAGAAGAAGCCGCGTCGAAACGAAGCATATACAACATAAATGCACAGACCCGCACACAGAAGGGGCCTCTGCACGTTTACAAGATGGTCGGCCTTCGTCTTTCCTCTACGTCTGCCTGTCTCTGTCGGTCTGTCTGTCGGTCGGTCTCTGTCCCTTTCTCTTCCTCTCCACTCCAGCGCTTTCGCCTCTGCGTGTGTGTGGGTGTGTGTGCGGTTCCATTCGATACCACACCTCCTTTTTTTATGGTTTTGCCTCTTTTGGTCCCGTTGTGTGTCTCCTCTCCCCCTTTTCTTTGTTTTTATCGCCACGGCGGCGCTTACCAGCAGCACCAACGTTAGCACCCATCCCTACCGAGAGTCAGTCCCCATACAGAGCGATTTAGCCGCACATGCGCACGGATGTGTAGGCGCGCACCTCATTCACTGTCATGCGCGCGCCGAAGGGTAGGGAGAGGGCAATCGCCGTCCGAACCAATTTTTTCTACTGTGTGTGCGACACGGCTGACGTGCGTATGCAAGCAAACCATCACCACCACCACCACCACACGTGAGGAAGGCAGTGAGAGAAGGCGCACTGAGCACGAGTGCGTGTGTGTAGGACGATGCACTGCGCTAATCGACATATTTTTGATGTCTTCGTCGTGCGTGTCTTCTTCTGTTTTTTCCTCGAGCGATTTCTCTCAACGTTTTCTCTTCGTTTCATTGTTGGCGTTTTAGCCCCCTCTTTTCTCTTCTGTTTCGCTGTGCTTGTGTCGTCAAGGCGAGCCGGTTGCTCAGGAAACCATGTGGTGGAGTACGCGGTGAGCGTCTTTCTCGTCCCGTGCGCTTATCCGTAAAGGAGTGCGTGTGCTTTGAAAGTGAATTTTTCTTTTGCTTTATTTCTTTGAAATCGCTCTTGCACACCCACCCACACACACACACACACGCACACGCACAGTATTCCTCTCTCTCTCTGTCTCTGTCTGAGATGTGCGTGTGCTGTGCTTCATTAGGGTGGGGGTGAGTGGCGAGCATAGAAGTTAAAAGGAGTGAGCGAACAAAAGGAAACATGTGTTGAAGGCAGCACCAAACGAGGTCCGTGACGAGATCCAAAGAGAGGCACACGCGGACGCGGAGCATCAGGCACTCAAGTAGGCCCCCCTTCCATGCAGCACTCAACGACGCAGGGTTTAAAGCACTTGTGCGCAGGTAGAGGAAGTGGATGGAAGGTGAGAACTGCAGAGGAGAAGGGGTAAGTGCAAGCAGCGGATGCCGAACCCCCCCCCCTCTTTCTTTCGGATTCGGTGCCCATTTCTCGTGCATTTCATCCCGCGTGTTTTCGACCTCTTCCACATGTCTCTTAGCGTGCTAAGAGCGAGAGAGGAAGCATATCAAACAAGGTAGCTGTACAAAGCGCTGTATGGACGTTGCGCGTGCAACAAACCCGCACCTAACCTTGTGAGCAGGCACAGGAGAACCCTGGCTTGTTTGTGCGAGTGCACGTTGATGAATAAACGCGTCTAGGACACCCTCGATCAGACATGATCCTTCACTGTGCAGAAGAGCACCAGGACGTGCGTGCATGTGTGTGCGTGTGCATGAGCATGAGTGACCAACAAAATGAGCCAACCTAACAAGAGACGGAGGTGAAGCGAGTTACAATCAGGTTGAGACACAGCAAAGCACAGTTTATCTTGCTGCAGTCCCCAGGAATAGCGGAGATATGAGGACTGATACATGGTCAATGCGCCCGTGGACCTTTTCAGGGTGCAGACTGAACGCGCCATTTGTGTGCTGTCTACCCCACGGGAGCATAAGCACATGGAGAGCGACGATTCCACTGCGCAGTGTGGGTCTCTCGCGCGTGTGCTTGACCGGAAACAAAAAATACGAAAAAAGGGGAAGACGCAGCGCATCTCTCTCTCTTTTGGGGGTTTCTGCGTGTCTCTTCTCGCTTCGTATTCGGGCAATGGACAGCAAATTTGTGCGTCTGCACGTAGACGATACGGGGGGGGTGTAGTATGTGAGAGGGGCGTACTGCTCTTTGTTTTTCTTCCCTTTTTCTTGCTTCTTTCCCTCTCGCTCAGTCCGCTTCCACTGATGGTGTTGCCGCTCTCGTACTCTCCAAGTCCTGTGTGTATGACCATATCTCTATGCTGGCTACCCTCGTTCGTTGTTTTGCTCGAATGATGCAGCGCCGCGTTCTTGTCCCCCCCCCCCCGCAGCCCTTTCACCTCCTCCTGCACACCATCCTCGAATACTTTTCTCTCTCGCTACCTTCTCGTTTGCCTCTTCACTGCACACGTGCGTGGCTGTACTGCCCCCCGTCCTCTTCGCACCCCCAAACACAAAGGAGAAGAAAATCTGTTCCTTCTCCGCCATGCTGCATCGTAGCTGCGTGCTGGCGGACAGCTTTAAGGAGCACTACCACAGAGTGCACCTGCCACGCCGCCTTGCCTTGCAACAGTACGTGAAGCGGGAGGAGGCTCGCCTCAGCAAACAAAAGGGCAAAGTGGCGGCGGCCGTTTCAGGAGCGCAGCGGGGCGAGGTGGTCTACAAGTACAACCGCTGGTGGGTATCGAACGATCACGAGTTTGTGCACCAATTCGCGTTTGTCGAGGACCCCGACGTCACGCGTGAGAAGCGCACATCGCTGCCCCTCGTTACAAAGGAGAACCTCTGGAAGGAGCCGCAGCAGACATTCTTCTTGCCTTTTGCCCCCTTCGTACGTGTCGTGGACTACGCGAAGGACCCGGACACAAAGTTCTTGAAGCCGGTGAACATCCCGCGTTGGAAGGACTACATGCAGCGCACAAAGCCAGTCGTTCCCCGCACTTGGTACTAGCACACATCTCCCGCTTTCTCAGGGCGCTATGTTTGGGCATGCCCCCAAAATGTGATCTGCAGGCGCGCCGAAGACGACCGCTTGTGTGTATGCTCGGCGCTTGTGGTTTTTCTGGTTGATAGGCATTGTTGTTGGCGAGGTTTGCGAGGGTGGTTTAGAGGCCAAAGCACCACAAGGGCTGGATCCTTTACAGCAGCGGCGCTGCGCATGTGCTATGCACAGAATGAGTAACCACAAAGAGCGCACTGAACGAAAGCGATCGCAGCCTCGGAGCAGCTCGCTGCAGCAGGAAGCGGTCGGTGGAAACGCGAGTAAGCTCAGCTGTGTTCGCATGTGCGCACATGCGTCTTTCCTCCCCCGACCAACTTCTCCACCTTTGACTGGTACGTTCACCTGCGTCCTTTAGCTCACACCAGTTGTGTGGCTTAGAGTGTTTTCTTTCGCGCGGACGTATGTAGGTGTGTTTCTCGTGCCTTTGCTGTGTACAGCGAGACGTCATGCACCCCGTTTTCCCCTCGTCTCACCTCGCTTTCTGCCTCTCCAACCTGGCCTCTCCTATCTCACTCCTCACTCTGTTCACACGCGCGGGCACAAACCGCTTCTCTACACGCTTCGTGTTTTCCCCTTACACATACACACTCCTCAGCAATTCCCCTTCTCCGTGTACCTTCACGGCCACGTGTTTTCTGTGGGGGGAAGCCAATCGCTTCTGCCTGCATCGTTCTCTCCTCTGTCTCCACCCGCGTGTCTTTTTCCTTTGTATGTCATGCTCCGCGGTCTCGTCAGCGCCGACGCGCTCACCGCGGAGGAGGAGGAGCACATCGACAAGCTCCAGAATGAGATCGACGAGATCTGGAACCGGCGCGGCAACTACCAGATTGACCCCGACGCATGGGAGACGATGCCCTTCTTTATGGAGAGCATTACTCAAGACGATATTGACAAGAACGCCAACTGCGCAGCGCTCGCGTCCATCGTGTACGACGAGGTACCACCGGATGAAATTGCCGAGAATCGAAAGGAACACGGCAACCGCGCCTTGAACATGGCCCTCAACCCCAACCAAGAGCGCCGCGAGAACCTCGCGCGTGCTGCATGTTACAGCTACACCGAGGCTTTGCAAGCCCAGGGAAAGGACACAAAGCTGTCCTCCATCATCTATGCCAACCGCAGCCTTGCTCAGTTCATCCTGGGCAACTATGGTCACGCACTCGTGGACGCGCAGCGGTCTATCATTCTCAACCCGCACTACCGCAAGGCGTACTACCGAGCTGCGAAGTGTGCCCTCGCCCTGAAGAAGTACGACATGGGGCTTCAGCTGCTGACGAAGGGGCGACTGGCTGTTGATGTAACCATGGACGCCGCGACACAGTCGGAGTTTTCGGAGATGGAAAAACTTTGCTTGCAGGGAAAGGAGCAAAAGACATCAGAGGAGGCGAAGCAGAAGCTCATCGCACGTTCGCAGGCCGCGAAAGTATCGAACGTGGCGCGTGCCATCACCTCTGTCGGCATCAAGATCTCCCCTAAGGCGGAGGTGACGAGCGAGCAGATGGGGGTCTACGGCAACCCAGAACCGTACTTCGACACGGACGGTATGCTGCACGTCCCGCTACTCTTCATGTACGACGAGTACCAGCAGACAGACATTATGCATGACGTAGGATGCGACGTGTGCGCTGCGGAGCTCCTCGATGAGCTCATGCCCTTCCCGTGGGACGATCGCAAGCGCTACCAAAAGTTTGACGACATCGTTGTCTTCTACAAGATCGATGACGGCGTCAAAGAGCCGCAGTGCTATGAGGTTGACCAAGCATGGCCGCTGCTCCAGGTGTTCCGCGAAGCAACGTACGAGATGCCGCAGCTGATGCCGGTGCTGCACGTTGTGTGTAAAGCCAGCGAACTCGTTGATCGTCTCAAAGTCCACCGCATTGCATGAGAGTGCCTGTGCAGCTCGGGTGAGGGAAAAAGCGAAGAGCGCTGAAGGCTACTTTCTTGGCACGAATGTGTTGTGTGCGTGTGTGTGTGTGTAGGCATACCCTGAGAGAAGCATTCTGCCTGCTGTTACCCTTGTAGTGGTCTTGCTGCTCCGGGCCGGTTCCGCTGTCACGTTGCTGGCGACTGCGACTCCCCTCTCCTTTCCTGTTTGTTTCCCATCACCGCAGCTTTCCTCAATATCCACGTCCGCTGCTGATACTGTTTGCCGGTGTGCACCACGTCTTGTCTGTTCGCGGCTACACACTTCGCTTATCGGTTAAGAGGATCTTCTTTGCTTCTCTCATCTTACGCGTCAAGTCCGGTGTGTAACTCACTTCTCTCCCCCCTCCTCTCGTGTAACATGACCAACTCCTCAGATCTAAACAAGGCGTGTGTGCGAGGATGGGCATACCCACCGCTGTCCACCAAATATCCCCCCATCACTGAGGAACTCGTAGGAAAAAGAGGCACACCCGGCATACATCACACGTGTGCATCGCTGTGTAGGTTCGCTTGCAGCTATGTGCGTTCTTCCCTAACATCCTTTGGCATGTTGCAAGTCCTCGTCCTCTATCCCCTGTCTGCCCCTTTCTGGGACACATCCTGGTCACTTCTTGACTTCTCTCTTTCCCTAATCGCCGCTTCGCTCTACGACCACACTGTGCACGTCTGCGTTGTGGCTCACCCTGCGCAACGCAAAGAAGGTGAGAGGCACAGCAACTCATCATTCTGCCCTGGTCACTCTCTGCCACTTGGAGTGTACCACACGCACGGTAACTCAGCGATAGGGAAAGTCACATCCAGCGGTATGGGCCTGTTTCTTGAGCTGCCCAGCGCCGTCTGGGCCATGCTTGCCATTGAGTTTCTTGAGCGTCTCGGCTACTACGCTGTTGCCTTTTCTCTTTTCACCTACTCCACCGTCATGCTCCAGACGGGTCCTGCGGCAGCGAATGCGCTGATTAACATCGTGTACATCCTCATCCCCACTGCAGCACTCCTTGCGTCGGGTGTGGCGGATAGCCGGGTTGGTCGGTTGCGTGTACTGGCCATTGCGCTGGCCGTTTACACAGCCTCGCTGCTCCTTTTGTGCGTGTCATCCACCCCCTGGCTCTACACCTCCTTCCCCCTCGGTGCACAGTGGAGTAGTAAGGCCCTGTTCGCTGTGGCACTGGTAGGGTTTAGTGCTGGATACGGTTCTATGAAGGTGTGCATCAATCCGATCATGGCAGACTGCGTCACGCTACATTACCGCACTGCATTTATTGGGCCACCAACCATCGTTGGCAGCGAGGAGGCAAGGTCAGAGATGAATGCTGTGAGTGTTGTAAAGGCTGCCGAGCTCCCCACACGTGAGATAGCCTCCGTGTCAGGTGCGACGCGCACGGGTGTCGTTGCCAATGCGGCTGCAGCAGCGAGTGAAGCGTCGAGACACGACGTCTCGTCTTACGACACCATTACCGCGATAGACACCGCTGCGTCTCTCTACGGGAAGGAGCACGTGACTACGGCCCTCTCCCGCCTGTTTGTCTACACCTACTGGGTGGGAAACGTTGGCGGTCTCGTGGGCAGCTTTGTCGCACCGCTGCTGCGCAATTTCGAGAGCCGTCACCTCGTGCAGGGAAGTGAGGAGTATACAACTGGCTACTACTACAGTTTCCTGCTGGCGGCCTTGTCGGTCGGCCTCGGTGGTGGTTTCCTCTACTGGTGCTTTGCCTGGCTGCCCAGCAACGCGCCAGCACCCAAGTTTGTGCTGATTCGTGTGATTGTGCTCGCGCTGCGAAATAGGTGGGCGGTGATGCGTGGCAGTGCGTGTGTGGTGCCAGGCACTCGCGATGGCATCTCTGAGCCCCAAGACTGGCTCGACTATGCGTGTGTCAGGCTACACTCGATTTCATCTGGGACGGGGGGCATCTCTGCCAGCCACGTCGTTGTTGCCGACGCCGCTGCGGCCTTCAAGTGTTCTACCTCGCCTGTGTATGGTTCGAGCTGCAGCAGCACCATTGATGACGTTGACAACGATGCCTCTAACACCTCACTCTGGGTGGCCGACTGCCGCACGACGCTTCGAGCCTGCAAGGCCTTCATTGCCCTGCCCATTTACTGGCTAATCTGCAATCAGTTCAGCACGAACCTCATGTATCAGGCTGCAGCCTTGGATATGCCAGTGAGCGTGCCGAAGGAACTCTTCAACAACATCAACACCGCCACCATGCTGCTCTTCTTGGCTCTTTGGGATATGTGGCTGCTCCCACGCGTTCTGCTGCACCGCGTTCCCTCTGCCTGTCTTCGGATTATGGTGGGGTTTGTGTGCATGTGCGCCTCCATGCTGTGGTGCGGGTTCTTACAGTGCACCATAACGGACCGTGGCTACTACGAAGGTGAGGATAGTTACGTGCTCCGCGATGGCCAGCGGAAGCTGTCGGCAGGGTGGCTGATCGTGCCGTACATTCTGCAAGGACTCGCCTCCGCCTCTGTGGACCCGACAGTAATGGAGGTGGCCTACCGAGACACCCCGGAGCGGATGAAGGGGACGGTCATGGGGCTGTACTGGTTCGCCTCCAGTGCAAGCGGATTTCTCGGCATCGCTCTCTCACTGGTGATGAAGCCGCAGAACGCAGCGCCCCTCTTCTTTTCCTTCGCAGTGGCGCAGATGGTCGTCGCGATGCTCTTCTACCGTGCTAACAGCGGTTGCTAAACGGGTCTGTGTTGATGCGTCGCTTTACGAGCCAGATGGTGCAGCGCTCGCGTTTTTTCTCTCATGAGCGCTGGCACCGCCCAGCGCAGGCGCACGCACACGTCGGGACTCATACGACTGGGCAAGTACCACTTCATGGTCAGGTTATCAGCATTCTCTCCACTAGTAGGTAGACCAGTGGAAGCGCACGACTCTCTCGTTTGCGCGTTACATCAACACATCTACTGGCGGAACAGTCAACGGGACAGGCATAACGTGAGATGCTGGGGCAACCCCACCTCAACCCCCCTTCTCTCCCCTCTCCGTGCTACTCTACTTCCGGTGGCAGCAGTACTCACACCTACGCTCTTTTTTTCCCTCTTTCCATTGCTCCCTCACCGTAGTACACGGCGAAGGAAAGATGAAGAATCGGTGGGGAGTGGGCGTGCGACGACGAGGAAGGGGTATTGCTGCTTGTTCTGCTCTCGTTTGATTGCGGCATCGGCCCACACTCGTGTTACTCCTCTCCAAAGTGCAGCGAGGTGTACTCTTCGCGCACAGGCCTCCCTATTTGCCTCCTTCGTGTTCTTCTGCGACTCGTCTTGTAGGTGCGGAGCAAATTAGGGGCATGCGGGTGTGTAGGGGTGGGTGGCTCCCTCAGACGTCCAAGTGGCAGATTCGATTGTAGGCCTGCACCTCACTGAAGAGAGGTCCACGTCCCACTCCTCTGCTGCACTGGAGCCGGATACACCTGAAAAGGCCCACGGCCACAAATGAGCTGCGCTCAACTTGACGTTGCTTCGCATTGTTCGTGAGCCCTACGCTTTGTGTGTGAACGCCTGTGGCGCCACCTATCCACCCACTCTTCATCTCACATCGACGCCAGCAAACGTTCCGCCACACTCGCACTTTCCTCTTTTCTGTGACCCTCTTCGTCTCTTCGTTTCGCCTTACCACGCAATCACACACACCGACGTGCCTTTATCTCGTTCTCTCGCTTCTCGCGCACTTTTCTCTCTCTCCTTTGATTCTCGGGTCTGCTCAGTCACTCTGGGTTTCACACGAGTCTTCTAGAATGGCCGCCACCAAGTCCGCCGCGAAGCGGAAGGTCGCGAAGAAAGTGTCGCGCAAGAGCCCTGAGTACACAACCCTGCGCAAGAGTTGTGCCCCTGGCGCCATCGCGATCATCCTCGCCGGCCGCTTTCGCGGTCGCCGCGCCGTGATCCTGAAGCAGCTGCCGCACAACGGCCCGCTGGTCGTGTCCGGCCCGATGAAGTATAACGGCGTCCCCATCCGCCGCATCGACTCCCGTTACGTGATCGCCACGAGCACCAAGATCGATATCTCCAGCGTTGACACGTCGTCCATCACCCCTGAGGTGTTTCTGCGCCCCAAGGCGGAGAAGCCGATCAAGTGCGAAGGAGACTTCATGGGTGATAAGCAAAAGGCTAAGGCGGAGAAGGCTGCCAAGAAAACCACCAAGGCGGAGAAGAAGACCGTTGTGTCGGACGCGCGCGCCCAGCTGCAGAAGAAGATCGACGCCGCTCTCGTCGCGGCCATCAAGAAGGACGCTCAGGGTAAGGAGAAGGCCGGCTACCTGCGCTCTGTCTTCACAGTGAAGCCGGGTGATGCGCCGCACCGCTGGAACTGGTAAGCACATGACGCCCGGCGCGCCCTCGTAGCGCGTACTGGTGGCATAGGTTCGCTACCCGTACAGCTCCTCACCAGAGGAGCGGGGCCAAGTGCACCACCTGACGTGCCTGATCTGCCTCATGCTCATTTCTTGGTGTCTTTCTCGTCATTTTCTTTCTCATTTTCATCAGTAAGACGACAAAGAGTAAATAAGGCGGTGCATGTGCAACCGGACGCGATCGTCGCTCTCTCATGCGGACCGTCGCGAGTGATGGGTTCCAGGCGCTTATTGCTTTGGTCTTGTTTTCCACGCCTTCGACTGTCGGCTCACACGCGGTGGCTGCACCACCGGTGCTGTCGTTTTTGATCGTCTTCTGTGCATCCTGGTACTCAGGCAGCATGTGTGGACCTCACCAACGTCTGCCGCGTTCTTGTGAGGAGGAAAAGGGGCTGTGACAGTGGCTATGTGAAGTACCTGCCCGCTCGTCTCTCGCTCCTCCGCGAATGCTGCTCTCTACTCCTCTCTCTCTCTCTCCTTTTTCCTTTTCTTCTTTTCTCTGCTGCACCGCCTCCACGCCTCTCTGCGCGTGTTCGCGTGGCTGCCTGCGGGATGCGAACTTCGCTTTCGCTCATTTCTCGTTCTTTTTTTTCTTTCGTTTTGCTGTGATGACACTCATGCTGCCATGCGTGCTTGAATGCAGGCGCTCGTGCACTCGCTTGTACTCCTCTCCTTCCTCCTCACCTACCCCCCTCCCTCCCCCACAGGCCAGTTGATTTCACCCGCTAACGAACGGAAAGGGGGCCCATTATTCATGAACAGCAGTAGCGGAGACGAATACGATCCGGCAGAGGTGTCCATACATACAGCCGCTGCGCCGTCCTCTACTAGCAATGCCGTGATACCTTCAGCGGGGCTGTCGTTGAGGTCAGCAGCAGGGCGGGTGTCTGCCTTATCTGCGTTGTCCTTTGATCCAAAGGCGACGACTTCGGTGACTCCCTCTTCCTCCCTGCCGGACCCGCGCAGTGCTGGCAGCGACGTCGACGGTGGCTATCGCTTGCACAGCAACATCAAGGGCCGCGTTCGCTGCCTCACGCTCAATCCGACTGGTACAACGTTGTGCGCCGGCAGCGAGGATGGGCAGCTGTGCATGTGGGACTTCACTATCCCACTTCAGTCGCATCGCGTGCTGCCAACACGGGTGCTGACGCCATTTGTGAACCGCATCTCAGGATTGCAGCCCATCATCGCCTTGTCATGCGCGAGGGATGGCAGCTACTTCGTCGCTTGTCAGGATGGGGACAGCCCGGCGCTGGTGCGAGCGTCGGGCGAACAACTGGGGTACTGTGCAATAGGGGAGCGTGGCTTGATGGATGTGGTTCAGTGCAAGGGCCATCGCGCCCCCGTTACTTGTGTAGCCGCGCACACTCACGACGCAGCGGCCTTCTTCACGGGCAGCCAAGACGGCACGGTGCGGCTGTGGAGCAGCACCACATTCAAGCAGCTCAGTGTCTACGCGGTGAAGCACGGATCTGGGCAGTTGACAGACACCCATGTAGTCGAGAGCGTGACCAGCCTCGACGGCTTCCACAATGGACTGGGGCGCGTCTTTGCCAGCGGAGGGCAGGATGGCCGAGTGCAGATGTGGGACAGCAGGGTCAAGTACCGCCCCGGTGGGGCCATCGCTACAGTGGACATGTACGCCCCCACAGTACCGGCGGGGCCAGGTAAGGCGACGGGGGATCCCTTCATGGAAAAGCACGTGGGTGGCATGATGGAGCTACGGCGCAAGGACACGGGCTCCTCTTGCACTTCGGGCTGCTATGGGCTTGCCGTACGTCTGGGCAGCGTTGTCAAGATGATCGACCTCCGCCGGCTCTCTGGCAGCGATGCTACCAATGCGTCGACATCGGTGGTACAAGAGGCGGCTAGCGGGCTGCCCCACGTACTCGACACGACCGCTCTGTCGATAGGGTTCGGTGGTGGGTCTTCGACAATGATGACATGTACGAGTCGTGCCGGCTACAGACACGCAACTGGTGGCCACGTAGTGCAGTATCGCTATGTGGAAGGTGACGGGCTCGACCCGACCTTGGTCTGGCGGGCCGGCCGGCAGGACGAGGATGTCCTCTGCGCATGTGCAGATACCAGTCGTGCTGACGGATGCGTTTTCGCTGGCCTCAGCTCGGGCGACGTGGTGGTGCACGGCGCCTTCTCGAGTGGTGTAGCGGCTTCGCAGCCCATTGAAGCGTGGTTACAGACACGCCCTGAGAAGGAGGGATGCAGGCGTGTTGTCGGTGAAAAGGCTCCGCGCGCCGATGAGGACGATATCGATCTGATGGGCAGCCTCTTCTAGACGTGGCGAAGCTTTTTTTTTTCTCGTGTCTCTCTCGCCTCCCTGCACCTCGGGCTGAGAGAAGTGGGTAGGGGGGGAGGCGGGGAGCGGAAGGGAAGCCATGCAAACTTGTGAAGTGACTATGCAAATAAGGATGTCTCCCTAGAAGACTACCGACCCATGCCCACACCACTGAGCTATACCGCACCGCAGCCTCTATGTAGTGCCCTACGGGGGCGCTTTCACGGGCGCCCAAGCACGACTTAAGTGATGTGCTGCCTTGTCTTGTACTGTAACTCTACTCGATCTCTCTGCTGATGCGGGCTCGCGTCTTCTTATTGTTGCCACGCTTCTCTCTTCTGGACTTCCTCTGTTTTTCTGTTAGACATCGTCTCTTTACTCATTAGCTCTATCAGGTGTGACTGTGGATTGCCTCATACGCAGGCACAAGTCTCACGTAAGACATCCTTCGCACGCGCACAGCTACACCCCCTTCACAAGAGAGGGAGTCCGCACAGAACTAAAAACGCTTCGCCAACACCCCTGAGGCAGTGCCGGGTGAGGCTCCTCTCTTCCCTGTATGGACGCGCGCGTGTGTAGTGGTGTGTCTGTGCAACGTTGACGCCACTGTCTTGGCTTCTACTCAACCTTCGCACACCGCCAAGAGAGAACGAAACAAAACTCAAACGAGAGGAGGAAGGCAGCCACAGACACAACGGGGGCCAACTTTATAGTGGCGGCAGGCGGCATGGTGCTGAGCCCACCCATCGTTCTTTATTCCCTTGGCATGTGTGGCAAGCGCGGCGACTTCTTATAAGCAACTACAGTACATCGAAGAGCACCACTGGTGGGCATGTGATCGAGGGTGCCATGTCATCTTCTGGACCTTCCGCAATGTTACCAAGCCAGTACGCGCGGCCCCCAACCAAGGGGGAGATTGCGGCGTTCATGCTGCGGCACACTGCGCGTCTTCCGTTCGTGTGCCATGCAGACGGGTTGCACGATGGCGGAAAGACCAACACGGTCTCCTATGTAGAGAACCGTCAGTCAGACTCGGTGCGGTGGGTAGCGCCGTACCTTTACACAGGTGCCGATTATGCACTCGTTCTGGCTGCCTGTTTCCCAAGCCATTGCGTCGATCTCTCGCTGCTGAACTGGTCAACAAATCCACTGCTCTCCCAACGTCAGGGTAACCTGCGTGTGTTCTGCGAAGCCGCACGCGCGCTAGGGCTCCCGGACGCACCGCTGTCGGCACTACACCCGGAGCTGTTGCAGAGTAGCGCCGCCTGCATCGTGGGGCATCTAAAGGTGCAGCACTGGCTATACAGTCTCTCACTGCGGTTTATGCCTGCGCCCAATCACGACGCAGCGACACTACGCGCGGTGCATCGGCATTTGCAGTCGGGAGAGCCCTACCTAAAGAGAAGGCGGAGTGAGCACGACGAGGATGGTGTGTGTGCGTCGGTGCGCGAGTGCCCACCCCTGCCGGCTGAGCACTTACTGCGGTGTGTGCCGGCCCTCACACCCATCCCCCCTTTTACCGACACACCCGAGTCAGCGCCTCCGTCTTCTGCCGCCGCTACTTCTACCGAGGTGAATCCTAAGGAGGGCGCAGACATGCCGATCGCGCTAGCCAGTCACTCGACAGGCGACGTAGCTGAGGGAGCAAAGAGGCAGAGGCCGTGGCTCAGATACAGCAAGCCGTGGCTGTTGCCGTCGCTGCACGCTGCAGAAACCAAGAAGGCTGCGAGTGAGGCAGCTGCGGCGAAGCGGGCGCAGGAGGAGCGAGAGCGTGACCCCCGGTACAACGCGTACGTAGCGCAATCCAGGACTCTGCACGAGCAATACCTCGTGTCGTGTACAGCCGTGTCAGAGAAGCGGGAGCAGCTGCGTCTCATCAAGGCACTGCTGCTGCAGGACATTATCGAGGGCAAGCCAGTAGATTTCAAGGACTACGCCGCGACACTTCGCGCGTGTCACTGAGAACGATGCCTGCAAGAGAAGTCAACCAGTGGGTCGCGGCCGCGTCCCTCTGGCCATCGCACATACTCACACCTTCTCGTGCGCCTGCGCATGTCTTGCCTTTGTCATTTCCCACCCACACCAAGAGCACACGAAACAAACAAGCACACACCTGCAAGGGCATTCCCCCCCCCCCCCCCCCCCACACACACACACCCACACATATATTCTACTTGGCTATGAGGCACATGCGTGCTTAGACTGCATTAGATGATGGCTCACCTTCACTCCCAGGCATGCAGTGAGACGAAGAGCGCATGTGGAGGAAAGAAGAAAGACAGAGATGATGGTAAGGAAATGCAAATACACATGGAGCAACTGCAGAGCGAAAGTCACCTGGTGGTGCGCCGTATACCCAATGCTCGTCATTCTCTGTGACAGCGAGAAGGTGTTGCGGCTGCCGTGACAGCAGAGCACAATCTTCCACCAGCACACCCATCCTTTTCCGGTCTCTTGTCACTTGAGAGGAAAGTGCACCGGGCACCCCTAAAGCTCCCCGATCCGTTCCGTGCACGTCGGTGCCCTCGTGACCGCCCTGTCTCTCTGTTCCTCTTTACTCAACGCAGACACGCAGGCGTCCTCTTCTCATGTACAGGCACGGGAAAGCGAGATGCGGATGCAAAAGATCCCGTGTGTGTGTGTGTGTGGAGTGCCACGCTCATGCATGCATCACTAGCAGCTCTTCACTCTTTGTGCTTTTCTGTTCCACATTTCCTCAGCTTTTTTTTTCTTTCGGTGTCGCATGCGCTGCTTCTTCGTACTCGAGACTCCGAGCACCCAAAAGGCGGTAAGGTAAGAATCCATCACAGTTGAGCGGACGCCCGTGAGTGCCACTCTTTCCTCCGCTCGCGCTGCCGTTTTTGCGGCTTTGTTTGCGCCATCGAGCTGTGGCGATTCCACAGGTCCTACGCCAGCAAAGGCGGCGATCACAGCATTTTGGGGGGGCGAAGGGCACGGTAGAGGGAAGAGATGAGAAGGGCTGTTGTGATCGTGTTGGCGGCATACTGCGCGGTCCCCATACGCACATCCCTCTGAGACTCCCTCTTTTCCATTTTTTTTCTCTAGCGCTCACTGCGGTACGTGCGCCTACTGCTCAGCGCAAGTCCCCTTGTGCCTCTGTGGGAGGAGGAGGGGGGAGAGTCTCCGTGCCTAGATTTGTGTGTATGGCAGCGCGTAATGTACCAGCACGTTGCCTCAAGTAGACGTTGGCGTGTGTGCGGCCACTGCGGCCCTATCACAGATACATCCGGGCGTTGCACTTCCGCGGCCGCGCTCGCGTGTCTGTGTCGATCTCAGCATGATCCGCCTCCCCAGCAACAAGAGCATGTGTGTCTGACTCCTTCTTCACGGGCCGCGAGACTGCGGCGTGCCATGTGGATACGTATGCACCCAGTCGAGCGTTGGACCGCGCTCGTAGACCTTGGCCGGCGTGGCGCGTACTTGATCGAGAAACCTGTTCATCTGTTGTCGTCGGGAGCGCGCGACGTAGGGGAAAAGTGGACCCCGGTCTCCAAGACCAACGCTGGCAACGTATCGGTGCTAGGCGGAGCAGACCCAAAGGTGCGCTTTACACGGAAGGCGACAGAGGCGCATTGGCTGCTCTGCGATGTGCTTCCCTACGCCGCACGTCTTCATCTTTGCCTTTCGCTTCTTCTGTGGATTCGGTGCTTGCGGGATGTGCAGGACACGCTGGCGCGGGTGCGACTTCCGTTTGCGATGGTGCGCCGCCCCCAGCGGTACGCGGTGGCGGACGTCTTCCCAACCCGCTTGAGCGAACACTGGGTCGATGCTCACACCACCGTGTCGACGAAGATGAGTGCGCAGCTGAACTCAACGGCGGAGCAGATCCCGGCACCGCACGCGTGGGACCCAGAAACGTCGGAGACCATGGAGGACGCAGCAATGGAGGCCACAATGACACTGGATGCGGGGCACGTGCTACATGGTCGCCACCATGCCCGTCTGGGCGGCAAGAAGCTCTTGCAGCAGGTGCAGGGCGTGCAACCACGGGCAAGTGCTGACGACGACATGGCAGCTCGACTGACGGAGGCAGGGTCACTGGGTGGTCGCCGACGTCGTCGACGTCGACTGTTGCGTGCATCTTCTTCGTCAGCGCCCAATGCTCTCTCAGTGGGGTCGGCCCCTGCTTCTTCAAGGTGGCGGAGCTCACTTGAGTTTGCCTGTGATGCATCTCGCCGCGTGCCGCCGGTGTCGCTGGAGCCGGAGCCGCTCGAGGACGCCGCGTACCACGGCAACGACAACCGCGGCGAGGGTTGCCCACTGAACCAAGACGGAACGGCGTCCCCAGCACCCATCTTCATCTACGTCCCACCCAACCTGCACAACGCGGCTGTGAGTCCCGGCGGCGCGCGGTCAACCAAGGCGGAGCTTCTCGTTCGTTACTGCGTCATGGCGCACGCGGCGGTGCTTTCCAGTCTGTTTATCGAGGGCCGAGTGGTGGACTTGTGCAGCAACCACCCGCTGGTGGTCGCCTACGTGCAGTGGCTGCTCGACGAGCTTATACTCGGGAGGTTTGTGTCTGTCTCCATGCTAGCTGAGGGAGAGGTGACTGCGTACCGATCGTACTATCCACCCTGGTGCTGGAGCAACGTACTTGTGCTGATGCCCCCCAAGCACTGCAGCAGCTACTCGACTGTGGTGCTGCGAGACTGGGCTGCGCGCATCGTACAGGCGGCCCCATGTTCTGTACTGGTGGAGGGAAGTACCAGTGCAAGGTACGTGAAGCAGCTGAAGGACGAGGTGCAACTACTACAAAGCGCTCTGGACGCAGAGAACACGAGGGCAGTGGAATGGGTGACATTGAGCGCTACCGTTCCCGTTGACACTACGACGAGAGAGAGCGCCTTCCCCGATGCTGGGGCAGCTGCCAGCGACGGCAACCACAACGACAAAGAGAAAGCGAAGGCGCCACAGTTCCAACCACAGCGATGCCCTAAAGCTGCTCCTTCCTCGTTAGCATTAGCCTCCAAGACTACCTTCGCGTTGGTGCAGTGGTTGGGCGAGTGGCTCAAGTCGGGGTCGTCGGGCGCGACGGCTCACAGCACGTTCCATCAAGCTGCCTTTCTCGAGGCGGTGCAGCAATCATTGGAGGATCGCTTCTACACTTGCGAACTGCTTTACTCCCCCACACAGTCGTGCCTGACCCCCTACTGCTTTGAGCGATGGGTGCTGGAGCAGCTCCCCGGCAATGTGCGCGTAGTCGGCATCAACACATCCCCACTCGATGTACTCTACTTCTTTCCTCAAGGGGTGTTCCTAAGCCAGAAGGTGGGCAATGCTTTTCGCTACCGGGCCGTGGAGAGAACAGTGGTGGCGAAGGATTTGATTCCAACCTGGAGTTCGCACCCACTGCGCTATACGGCGACCCAGTTGAGGCGGCTGAGTCGGTTCTGGCGGAGGCGGGGCGATGATGTGGCGAGTGGCCTGCACGCCGAGTTCTCGACATCGGACATCTCTAAGCTGAAGAGCACCGTGCGCCCTGCAACCTCTTCTACCCCCACTCTCGCAGTGGAGCCGGACGGTAATGCAAGAGACCAAGCAGCGGAATCTGCAGACGAGGAAAATGCGTCGCATGCGCTTGTTCGTGAGCGCATGGTGGAGTATCTGGCTGAACCTTCAAAGGGGACGCTGCTGGGATTGGCAGTGGCGCGCTTCTTCCGCGTCTAATATGCGCTTCCTTCGAGTTTTCCGCCACTTTTTCCCTCTTCATCGTCTGTCCCCTCAGCGTATGCCCGCACATCAAACACATCGTCCACTCCTAAGGTTGCTCACCATCACTACGACTCCACAACACAAACAACAAAGCGAGCACATAGGCCGGAGTGCCTTGTGCTGTCTCTCACACCTTTAGCATGCGAGGGCGAGCCCTGTGCCTTACCAATTCCACGCGACCTTCATCTCATGCAGACACCACCCCATGGGCATCGAGTGCATAGTCATCCTTGACGTGTACCCTACGCTACCTTAATGAAGCTGCGCGACCCAACACCTCGTGCATCGCTTCCCTGAGCTGGACAAACACCTTCACGTACACGTACATGTGAATAACGTCGGCTTAATTTCGAACTGGGCTGTCTTCTCTTTTCATCGTTGCTCTCGTCCTCACTAATCAAACTCTACAATTTTCGCTTAACACATATCTGTACGCGTAGGTATAAAACCATGCGCACGTGCGTGGCTGCGTATGCGGCGCCTGCTGCTGTGCGCCCCCCTCCCCTCTCGAACCCTGCTTCCCCTGCCCGCAGCGCGGTGTTGTCGGTTGGGCGTGACTCCTTGCACCTCGTAGATACGACCCTATCTCGCAACCCCCAGATTCGTGCGCCTCTGTGCGGTAGCTTGGCCGTGCGCGGCAGCTGCTGCTTGTGTGTGCGTGTGCGCACCCACCGTTGCGGTACTGAGCGCGCCCACGCGCCGCACCTTACCCCCTCCCCCCTCCTGTAGCCACACTGCCCAGTGCGCCAGTGCGTGCGCTGCGCGAGCCTTGCTGATGATGCGTGAAGAACGCCCCTCTCATCTTCCAAAAGAGCAGAATTAACCAACTGACGCTTTCACGGTGCTGCTGCCGCGGTGCCTCTCTGCTCCCCGGCTGCCCTCGCTGGTGCCGGTGCTGCGGAGTGACTGCTGCGGCGGCCGCACCTGCGTGATGCCGAGCGGTGCTGAATAGCAAAGGCTCTGCGCTGGTGGGTGTGTGCGTGTGTGTGTGCCAGGCAGCGCCCCCTCTCCCCTTTCCTTCGTGCTGCTGCCAGCGACAGAGATGAGGCTGATATGGTCCGTGTTTCAGATCCGCATGACGCACATTTCTCTCATTACATATCTTCTGAGTTGCTGCCGCGGGTGGCGCCTGCTGCTGTGCGCCCCCCTCCCCTCTCGAACCCTGCTTCCCCTGCCCGCAGCGCGGTGTTGTCGGTTGGGCGTGACTCCTTGCACCTCGTAGGTACGACCCTATCTCGCAACCCCCAGATTCGTGCGCCTCTGTGCGGTAGCTTGGCCGTGCGCGGCAGCTGCTGCTTGTGTGTGCGTGTGCGCACCCACCGTTGCGGTACTGAGCGCGCCCACGCGCCGCACCTTACCCCCTCCCCCCTCCTGTAGCCACACTGCCCAGTGCGCCAGTGCGTGCGCTGCGCGAGCCTTGCTGATGATGCGTGAAGAACGCCCCTCTCATCTTCCAAAAGAGCAGAATTAACCAACTGACGCTTTCACGGTGCTGCTGCCGCGGTGCCTCTCTGCTCCCCGGCTGCCCTCGCTGGTGCCGGTGCTGCGGAGCGACTGCTGCGGCGGCCGCACCTGCGTGATGCCGAGCGGTGCTGAATAGCAAAGGCTCTGCGCTGGTGGGTGTGTGCGTGTGTGTGTGCCAGGCAGCGCCCCCTCTCCCCTTTCCTTCGTGCTGCTGCCAGCGACAGAGATGAGGCTGATATGGTCCGTGTTTCAGATCCGCATGACGCACATTTCTCTCATTACATATCTTCTGAGTTGCTGCCGCGGGTGGCGCCTGCTGCTGTGCGCCCCCCTCCCCTCTCGAACCCTGCTTCCCCTGCCCGCAGCGCGGTGTTGTCGGTTGGGCGTGACTCCTTGCACCTCGTAGGTACGACCCTATCTCGCAACCCCCAGATTCGTGCGCCTCTGTGCGGTAGCTTGGCCGTGCGCGGCAGCTGCTGCTTGTGTGTGCGTGTGCGCACCCACCGTTGCGGTACTGAGCGCGCCCACGCGCCGCACCTTACCCCCTCCCCCCTCCTGTAGCCACACTGCCCAGTGCGCCAGTGCGTGCGCTGCGCGAGCCTTGCTGATGATGCGTGAAGAACGCCCCTCTCATCTTCCAAAAGAGCAGAATTAACCAACTAACGCTTTCACGGTGCTGCTGCCGCGGTGCCTCTCTGCTCCCCGGCTGCCCTCGCTGGTGCCGGTGCTGCGGAGTGACTGCTGCGGCGGCCGCACCTGCGTGATGCCGAGCGGTGCTGAATAGCAAAGGCTCTGCGCTGGTGGGTGTGTGCGTGTGTGTGTGCCAGGCAGCGCCCCCTCTCCCCTTTCCTTCGTGCTGCTGCCAGCGACAGAGATGAGGCTGATATGGTCCGTGTTTCAGATCCGCATGACGCACATTTCTCTCATTACATATCTTCTGAGTTGCTGCCGCGGGTGGCGCCTGCTGCTGTGCGCCCCCCTCCCCTCTCGAACCCTGCTTCCCCTGCCCGCAGCGCGGTGTTGTCGGTTGGGCGTGACTCCTTGCACCTCGTAGGTACGACCCTATCTCGCAACCCCCAGATTCGTGCGCCTCTGTGCGGTAGCTTGGCCGTGCGCGGCAGCTGCTGCTTGTGTGTGCGTGTGCGCACCCACCGTTGCGGTACTGAGCGCGCCCACGCGCCGCACCTTACCCCCTCCCCCCTCCTGTAGCCACACTGCCCAGTGCGCCAGTGCGTGCGCTGCGCGAGCCTTGCTGATGATGCGTGAAGAACGCCCCTCTCATCTTCCAAAAGAGCAGAATTAACCAACTAACGCTTTCACGGTGCTGCTGCCGCGGTGCCTCTCTGCTCCCCGGCTGCCCTCGCTGGTGCCGGTGCTGCGGAGCGACTGCTGCGGCGGCCGCACCTGCGTGATGCCGAGCGGTGCTGAATAGCAAAGGCTCTGCGCTGGTGGGTGTGTGCGTGTGTGTGTGCCAGGCAGCGCCCCCTCTCCCCTTTCCTTCGTGCTGCTGCCAGCGACAGAGATGAGGCTGATATGGTCCGTGTTTCAGATCCGCATGACGCACATTTCTCTCATTACATATCTTCTGAGTTGCTGCCGCGGGTGGCGCCTGCTGCTGTGCGCCCCCCTCCCCTCTCGAACCCTGCTTCCCCTGCCCGCAGCGCGGTGTTGTCGGTTGGGCGTGACTCCTTGCACCTCGTAGGTACGACCCTATCTCGCAACCCCCAGATTCGTGCGCCTCTGTGCGGTAGCTTGGCCGTGCGCGGCAGCTGCTGCTTGTGTGTGCGTGTGCGCACCCACCGTTGCGGTACTGAGCGCGCCCACGCGCCGCACCTTACCCCCTCCCCCCTCCTGTAGCCACACTGCCCAGTGCGCCAGTGCGTGCGCTGCGCGAGCCTTGCTGATGATGCGTGAAGAACGCCCCTCTCATCTTCCAAAAGAGCAGAATTAACCAACTAACGCTTTCACGGTGCTGCTGCCGCGGTGCCTCTCTGCTCCCCGGCTGCCCTCGCTGGTGCCGGTGCTGCGGAGTGACTGCTGCGGCGGCCGCACCTGCGTGATGCCGAGCGGTGCTGAATAGCAAAGGCTCTGCGCTGGTGGGTGTGTGCGTGTGTGTGTGCCAGGCAGCGCCCCCTCTCCCCTTTCCTTCGTGCTGCTGCCAGCGACAGAGATGAGGCTGATATGGTCCGTGTTTCAGATCCGCATGACGCACATTTCTCTCATTACATATCTTCTGAGTTGCTGCCGCGGGTGGCGCCTGCTGCTGTGCGCCCCCCTCCCCTCTCGAACCCTGCTTCCCCTGCCCGCAGCGCGGTGTTGTCGGTTGGGCGTGACTCCTTGCACCTCGTAGATACGACCCTATCTCGCAACCCCCAGATTCGTGCGCCTCTGTGCGGTAGCTTGGCCGTGCGCGGCAGCTGCTGCTTGTGTGTGCGTGTGCGCACCCACCGTTGCGGTACTGAGCGCGCCCACGCGCCGCACCTTACCCCCTCCCCCCTCCTGTAGCCACACTGCCAGTGCGCCAGTGCGTGCGCTGCGCGAGCCTTGCTGATGATGCGTGAAGAACGCCCCTCTCATCTTCCAAAAGAGCAGAATTAACCAACTGACGCTTTCACGGTGCTGCTGCCGCGGTGCCTCTCTGCTCCCCGGCTGCCCTCGCTGGTGCCGGTGCTGCGGAGTGACTGCTGCGGCGGCCGCACCTGCGTGATGCCGAGCGGTGCTGAATAGCAAAGGCTCTGCGCTGGTGGGTGTGTGCGTGTGTGTGTGCCAGGCAGCGCCCCCTCTCCCCTTTCCTTCGTGCTGCTGCCAGCGACAGAGATGAGGCTGATATGGTCCGTGTTTCAGATCCGCATGACGCACATTTCTCTCATTACATATCTTCTGAGTTGCTGCCGCGGGTGGCGCCTGCTGCTGTGCGCCCCCCTCCCCTCTCGAACCCTGCTTCCCCTGCCCGCAGCGCGGTGTTGTCGGTTGGGCGTGACTCCTTGCACCTCGTAGATACGACCCTATCTCGCAACCCCCAGATTCGTGCGCCTCTGTGCGGTAGCTTGGCCGTGCGCGGCAGCTGCTGCTTGTGTGTGCGTGTGCGCACCCACCGTTGCGGTACTGAGCGCGCCCACGCGCCGCACCTTACCCCCTCCCCCCTCCTGTAGCCACACTGCCCAGTGCGCCAGTGCGTGCGCTGCGCGAGCCTTGCTGATGATGCGTGAAGAACGCCCCTCTCATCTTCCAAAAGAGCAGAATTAACCAACTGACGCTTTCACGGTGCTGCTGCCGCGGTGCCTCTCTGCTCCCCGGCTGCCCTCGCTGGTGCCGGTGCTGCGGAGTGACTGCTGCGGCGGCCGCACCTGCGTGATGCCGAGCGGTGCTGAATAGCAAAGGCTCTGCGCTGGTGGGTGTGTGCGTGTGTGTGTGCCAGGCAGCGCCCCCTCTCCCCTTTCCTTCGTGCTGCTGCCAGCGACAGAGATGAGGCTGATATGGTCCGTGTTTCAGATCCGCATGACGCACATTTCTCTCATTACATATCTTCTGAGTTGCTGCCGCGGGTGGCGCCTGCTGCTGTGCGCCCCCCTCCCCTCTCGAACCCTGCTTCCCCTGCCCGCAGCGCGGTGTTGTCGGTTGGGCGTGACTCCTTGCACCTCGTAGGTACGACCCTATCTCGCAACCCCCAGATTCGTGCGCCTCTGTGCGGTAGCTTGGCCGTGCGCGGCAGCTGCTGCTTGTGTGTGCGTGTGCGCACCCACCGTTGCGGTACTGAGCGCGCCCACGCGCCGCACCTTACCCCCTCCCCCCTCCTGTAGCCACACTGCCCAGTGCGCCAGTGCGTGCGCTGCGCGAGCCTTGCTGATGATGCGTGAAGAACGCCCCTCTCATCTTCCAAAAGAGCAGAATTAACCAACTAACGCTTTCACGGTGCTGCTGCCGCGGTGCCTCTCTGCTCCCCGGCTGCCCTCGCTGGTGCCGGTGCTGCGGAGTGACTGCTGCGGCGGCCGCACCTGCGTGATGCCGAGCGGTGCTGAATAGCAAAGGCTCTGCGCTGGTGGGTGTGTGCGTGTGTGTGTGCCAGGCAGCGCCCCCTCTCCCCTTTCCTTCGTGCTGCTGCCAGCGACAGAGATGAGGCTGATATGGTCCGTGTTTCAGATCCGCATGACGCACATTTCTCTCATTACATATCTTCTGAGTTGCTGCCGCGGGTGGCGCCTGCTGCTGTGCGCCCCCCTCCCCTCTCGAACCCTGCTTCCCCTGCCCGCAGCGCGGTGTTGTCGGTTGGGCGTGACTCCTTGCACCTCGTAGGTACGACCCTATCTCGCAACCCCCAGATTCGTGCGCCTCTGTGCGGTAGCTTGGCCGTGCGCGGCAGCTGCTGCTTGTGTGTGCGTGTGCGCACCCACCGTTGCGGTACTGAGCGCGCCCACGCGCCGCACCTTACCCCCTCCCCCCTCCTGTAGCCACACTGCCCAGTGCGCCAGTGCGTGCGCTGCGCGAGCCTTGCTGATGATGCGTGAAGAACGCCCCTCTCATCTTCCAAAAGAGCAGAATTAACCAACTGACGCTTTCACGGTGCTGCTGCCGCGGTGCCTCTCTGCTCCCCGGCTGCCCTCGCTGGTGCCGGTGCTGCGGAGTGACTGCTGCGGCGGCCGCACCTGCGTGATGCCGAGCGGTGCTGAATAGCAAAGGCTCTGCGCTGGTGGGTGTGTGCGTGTGTGTGTGCCAGGCAGCGCCCCCTCTCCCCTTTCCTTCGTGCTGCTGCCAGCGACAGAGATGAGGCTGATATGGTCCGTGTTTCAGATCCGCATGACGCACATTTCTCTCATTACATATCTTCTGAGTTGCTGCCGCGGGTGGCGCCTGCTGCTGTGCGCCCCCTCCCCTCTCGAACCCTGCTTCCCCTGCCCGCAGCGCGGTGTTGTCGGTTGGGCGTGACTCCTTGCACCTCGTAGATACGACCCTATCTCGCAACCCCCAGATTCGTGCGCCTCTGTGCGGTAGCTTGGCCGTGCGCGGCAGCTGCTGCTTGTGTGTGCGTGTGCGCACCCACCGTTGCGGTACTGAGCGCGCCCACGCGCCGCACCTTACCCCCTCCCCCCTCCTGTAGCCACACTGCCCAGTGCGCCAGTGCGTGCGCTGCGCGAGCCTTGCTGATGATGCGTGAAGAACGCCCCTCTCATCTTCCAAAAGAGCAGAATTAACCAACTGACGCTTTCACGGTGCTGCTGCCGCGGTGCCTCTCTGCTCCCCGGCTGCCCTCGCTGGTGCCGGTGCTGCGGAGTGACTGCTGCGGCGGCCGCACCTGCGTGATGCCGAGCGGTGCTGAATAGCAAAGGCTCTGCGCTGGTGGGTGTGTGCGTGTGTGTGTGCCAGGCAGCGCCCCCTCTCCCCTTTCCTTCGTGCTGCTGCCAGCGACAGAGATGAGGCTGATATGGTCCGTGTTTCAGATCCGCATGACGCACATTTCTCTCATTACATATCTTCTGAGTTGCTGCCGCGGGTGGCGCCTGCTGCTGTGCGCCCCCCTCCCCTCTCGAACCCTGCTTCCCCTGCCCGCAGCGCGGTGTTGTCGGTTGGGCGTGACTCCTTGCACCTCGTAGATACGACCCTATCTCGCAACCCCCAGATTCGTGCGCCTCTGTGCGGTAGCTTGGCCGTGCGCGGCAGCTGCTGCTTGTGTGTGCGTGTGCGCACCCACCGTTGCGGTACTGAGCGCGCCCACGCGCCGCACCTTACCCCCTCCCCCCTCCTGTAGCCACACTGCCCAGTGCGCCAGTGCGTGCGCTGCGCGAGCCTTGCTGATGATGCGTGAAGAACGCCCCTCTCATCTTCCAAAAGAGCAGAATTAACCAACTGACGCTTTCACGGTGCTGCTGCCGCGGTGCCTCTCTGCTCCCCGGCTGCCCTCGCTGGTGCCGGTGCTGCGGAGTGACTGCTGCGGCGGCCGCACCTGCGTGATGCCGAGCGGTGCTGAATAGCAAAGGCTCTGCGCTGGTGGGTGTGTGCGTGTGTGTGTGCCAGGCAGCGCCCCCTCTCCCCTTTCCTTCGTGCTGCTGCCAGCGACAGAGATGAGGCTGATATGGTCCGTGTTTCAGATCCGCATGACGCACATTTCTCTCATTACATATCTTCTGAGTTGCTGCCGCGGGTGGCGCCTGCTGCTGTGCGCCCCCCTCCCCTCTCGAACCCTGCTTCCCCTGCCCGCAGCGCGGTGTTGTCGGTTGGGCGTGACTCCTTGCACCTCGTAGATACGACCCTATCTCGCAACCCCCAGATTCGTGCGCCTCTGTGCGGTAGCTTGGCCGTGCGCGGCAGCTGCTGCTTGTGTGTGCGTGTGCGCACCCACCGTTGCGGTACTGAGCGCGCCCACGCGCCGCACCTTACCCCCTCCCCCCTCCTGTAGCCACACTGCCCAGTGCGCCAGTGCGTGCGCTGCGCGAGCCTTGCTGATGATGCGTGAAGAACGCCCCTCTCATCTTCCAAAAGAGCAGAATTAACCAACTGACGCTTTCACGGTGCTGCTGCCGCGGTGCCTCTCTGCTCCCCGGCTGCCCTCGCTGGTGCCGGTGCTGCGGAGGACTGCTGCGGCGGCCGCACCTGCGTGATGCCGAGCGGTGCTGAATAGCAAAGGCTCTGCGCTGGTGGGTGTGTGCGTGTGTGTGTGCCAGGCAGCGCCCCCTCTCCCCTTTCCTTCGTGCTGCTGCCAGCGACAGAGATGAGGCTGATATGGTCCGTGTTTCAGATCCGCATGACGCACATTTCTCTCATTACATATCTTCTGAGTTGCTGCCGCGGGTGGCGCCTGCTGCTGTGCGCCCCCCTCCCCTCTCGAACCCTGCTTCCCCTGCCCGCAGCGCGGTGTTGTCGGTTGGGCGTGACTCCTTGCACCTCGTAGGTACGACCCTATCTCGCAACCCCCAGATTCGTGCGCCTCTGTGCGGTAGCTTGGCCGTGCGCGGCAGCTGCTGCTTGTGTGTGCGTGTGCGCACCCACCGTTGCGGTACTGAGCGCGCCCACGCGCCGCACCTTACCCCCTCCCCCCTCCTGTAGCCACACTGCCCAGTGCGCCAGTGCGTGCGCTGCGCGAGCCTTGCTGATGATGCGTGAAGAACGCCCCTCTCATCTTCCAAAAGAGCAGAATTAACCAACTAACGCTTTCACGGTGCTGCTGCCGCGGTGCCTCTCTGCTCCCCGGCTGCCCTCGCTGGTGCCGGTGCTGCGGAGTGACTGCTGCGGCGGCCGCACCTGCGTGATGCCGAGCGGTGCTGAATAGCAAAGGCTCTGCGCTGGTGGGTGTGTGCGTGTGTGTGTGCCAGGCAGCGCCCCCTCTCCCCTTTCCTTCGTGCTGCTGCCAGCGACAGAGATGAGGCTGATATGGTCCGTGTTTCAGATCCGCATGACGCACATTTCTCTCATTACATATCTTCTGAGTTGCTGCCGCGGGTGGCGCCTGCTGCTGTGCGCCCCCCTCCCCTCTCGAACCCTGCTTCCCCTGCCCGCAGCGCGGTGTTGTCGGTTGGGCGTGACTCCTTGCACCTCGTAGATACGACCCTATCTCGCAACCCCCAGATTCGTGCGCCTCTGTGCGGTAGCTTGGCCGTGCGCGGCAGCTGCTGCTTGTGTGTGCGTGTGCGCACCCACCGTTGCGGTACTGAGCGCGCCCACGCGCCGCACCTTACCCCCTCCCCCCTCCTGTAGCCACACTGCCCAGTGCGCCAGTGCGTGCGCTGCGCGAGCCTTGCTGATGATGCGTGAAGAACGCCCCTCTCATCTTCCAAAAGAGCAGAATTAACCAACTAACGCTTTCACGGTGCTGCTGCCGCGGTGCCTCTCTGCTCCCCGGCTGCCCTCGCTGGTGCCGGTGCTGCGGAGTGACTGCTGCGGCGGCCGCACCTGCGTGATGCCGAGCGGTGCTGAATAGCAAAGGCTCTGCGCTGGTGGGTGTGTGCGTGTGTGTGTGCCAGGCAGCGCCCCCTCTCCCCTTTCCTTCGTGCTGCTGCCAGCGACAGAGATGAGGCTGATATGGTCCGTGTTTCAGATCCGCATGACGCACATTTCTCTCATTACATATCTTCTGAGTTGCTGCCGCGGGTGGCGCCTGCTGCTGTGCGCCCCCCTCCCCTCTCGAACCCTGCTTCCCCTGCCCGCAGCGCGGTGTTGTCGGTTGGGCGTGACTCCTTGCACCTCGTAGGTACGACCCTATCTCGCAACCCCCAGATTCGTGCGCCTCTGTGCGGTAGCTTGGCCGTGCGCGGCAGCTGCTGCTTGTGTGTGCGTGTGCGCACCCACCGTTGCGGTACTGAGCGCGCCCACGCGCCGCACCTTACCCCCTCCCCCCTCCTGTAGCCACACTGCCCAGTGCGCCAGTGCGTGCGCTGCGCGAGCCTTGCTGATGATGCGTGAAGAACGCCCCTCTCATCTTCCAAAAGAGCAGAATTAACCAACTGACGCTTTCACGGTGCTGCTGCCGCGGTGCCTCTCTGCTCCCCGGCTGCCCTCGCTGGTGCCGGTGCTGCGGAGCGACTGCTGCGGCGGCCGCACCTGCGTGATGCCGAGCGGTGCTGAATAGCAAAGGCTCTGCGCTGGTGGGTGTGTGCGTGTGTGTGTGCCAGGCAGCGCCCCCTCTCCCCTTTCCTTCGTGCTGCTGCCAGCGACAGAGATGAGGCTGATATGGTCCGTGTTTCAGATCCGCATGACGCACATTTCTCTCATTACATATCTTCTGAGTTGCTGCCGCGGGTGGCGCCTGCTGCTGTGCGCCCCCCTCCCCTCTCGAACCCTGCTTCCCCTGCCCGCAGCGCGGTGTTGTCGGTTGGGCGTGACTCCTTGCACCTCGTAGGTACGACCCTATCTCGCAACCCCCAGATTCGTGCGCCTCTGTGCGGTAGCTTGGCCGTGCGCGGCAGCTGCTGCTTGTGTGTGCGTGTGCGCACCCACCGTTGCGGTACTGAGCGCGCCCACGCGCCGCACCTTACCCCCTCCCCCCTCCTGTAGCCACACTGCCCAGTGCGCCAGTGCGTGCGCTGCGCGAGCCTTGCTGATGATGCGTGAAGAACGCCCCTCTCATCTTCCAAAAGAGCAGAATTAACCAACTGACGCTTTCACGGTGCTGCTGCCGCGGTGCCTCTCTGCTCCCCGGCTGCCCTCGCTGGTGCCGGTGCTGCGGAGCGACTGCTGCGGCGGCCGCACCTGCGTGATGCCGAGCGGTGCTGAATAGCAAAGGCTCTGCGCTGGTGGGTGTGTGCGTGTGTGTGTGCCAGGCAGCGCCCCCTCTCCCCTTTCCTTCGTGCTGCTGCCAGCGACAGAGATGAGGCTGATATGGTCCGTGTTTCAGATCCGCATGACGCACATTTCTCTCATTACATATCTTCTGAGTTGCTGCCGCGGGTGGCGCCTGCTGCTGTGCGCCCCCCTCCCCTCTCGAACCCTGCTTCCCCTGCCCGCAGCGCGGTGTTGTCGGTTGGGCGTGACTCCTTGCACCTCGTAGGTACGACCCTATCTCGCAACCCCCAGATTCGTGCGCCTCTGTGCGGTAGCTTGGCCGTGCGCGGCAGCTGCTGCTTGTGTGTGCGTGTGCGCACCCACCGTTGCGGTACTGAGCGCGCCCACGCGCCGCACCTTACCCCCTCCCCCCTCCTGTAGCCACACTGCCCAGTGCGCCAGTGCGTGCGCTGCGCGAGCCTTGCTGATGATGCGTGAAGAACGCCCCTCTCATCTTCCAAAAGAGCAGAATTAACCAACTAACGCTTTCACGGTGCTGCTGCCGCGGTGCCTCTCTGCTCCCCGGCTGCCCTCGCTGGTGCCGGTGCTGCGGAGTGACTGCTGCGGCGGCCGCACCTGCGTGATGCCGAGCGGTGCTGAATAGCAAAGGCTCTGCGCTGGTGGGTGTGTGCGTGTGTGTGTGCCAGGCAGCGCCCCCTCTCCCCTTTCCTTCGTGCTGCTGCCAGCGACAGAGATGAGGCTGATATGGTCCGTGTTTCAGATCCGCATGACGCACATTTCTCTCATTACATATCTTCTGAGTTGCTGCCGCGGGTGGCGCCTGCTGCTGTGCGCCCCCCTCCCCTCTCGAACCCTGCTTCCCCTGCCCGCAGCGCGGTGTTGTCGGTTGGGCGTGACTCCTTGCACCTCGTAGATACGACCCTATCTCGCAACCCCCAGATTCGTGCGCCTCTGTGCGGTAGCTTGGCCGTGCGCGGCAGCTGCTGCTTGTGTGTGCGTGTGCGCACCCACCGTTGCGGTACTGAGCGCGCCCACGCGCCGCACCTTACCCCCTCCCCCCTCCTGTAGCCACACTGCCCAGTGCGCCAGTGCGTGCGCTGCGCGAGCCTTGCTGATGATGCGTGAAGAACGCCCCTCTCATCTTCCAAAAGAGCAGAATTAACCAACTAACGCTTTCACGGTGCTGCTGCCGCGGTGCCTCTCTGCTCCCCGGCTGCCCTCGCTGGTGCCGGTGCTGCGGAGTGACTGCTGCGGCGGCCGCACCTGCGTGATGCCGAGCGGTGCTGAATAGCAAAGGCTCTGCGCTGGTGGGTGTGTGCGTGTGTGTGTGCCAGGCAGCGCCCCCTCTCCCCTTTCCTTCGTGCTGCTGCCAGCGACAGAGATGAGGCTGATATGGTCCGTGTTTCAGATCCGCATGACGCACATTTCTCTCATTACATATCTTCTGAGTTGCTGCCGCGGGTGGCGCCTGCTGCTGTGCGCCCCCCTCCCCTCTCGAACCCTGCTTCCCCTGCCCGCAGCGCGGTGTTGTCGGTTGGGCGTGACTCCTTGCACCTCGTAGATACGACCCTATCTCGCAACCCCCAGATTCGTGCGCCTCTGTGCGGTAGCTTGGCCGTGCGCGGCAGCTGCTGCTTGTGTGTGCGTGTGCGCACCCACCGTTGCGGTACTGAGCGCGCCCACGCGCCGCACCTTACCCCCTCCCCCCTCCTGTAGCCACACTGCCCAGTGCGCCAGTGCGTGCGCTGCGCGAGCCTTGCTGATGATGCGTGAAGAACGCCCCTCTCATCTTCCAAAAGAGCAGAATTAACCAACTGACGCTTTCACGGTAATGCTGTGCGAATGTTGTTGCGGCGAGTGAATGAATCGTAGGTACGATTTGAAGGGTGGCAGCTGCACTGGTTCGTGGGTGTAGTTTTCACCGCTCCTGTACTGGTGAAGGTGCCTGGCTTGTTTGTCGACGTGTACGCCTGTGCAGCCGCTCCCTGTTGGCGGGCACACCCCTCGTGCTGACCGCCGTCTTTGTCGTCCCCAGTGTGGGCGTGACGATGTTTACCATTGCGCTCCTTCTCCACCTTTGTGCTTTTCTGCTCTGCGTTTTATTTTTGCTTCTTGTAAAGCGGGAAAAACTCACACACAGTGGTAGACAGCGGCATCGCGGAGGTGCACTGACGGTTCTCGTTGTTGCGATTCTTGCAAGGTGGATTAGCACGCACCATGTCGCTCTTTGATGTCGATAGCAGTTCCTCTTTCTCTGACGCGTCGTCATCCTCGAGCGATGAGGGCACTTTGCCAAGTTGTGCACCGCCGCCGCCACTAGCAACGTACGACAGCCTGCCTTCAGTTGCTAAGAGTGGCACCATCGCGAGTTGTGCCGCTCCACTCTCCGCTCTGGAGCAGCGGCGCCACATGGAACAGCTCGATGCTGCTAGGCGGCGAAACCGCGGGGTGTTGTGGCGCAACGAGCTACTCGGTTCACCCGTAGTTGACCTGAAGGGCGTAATTTCGGGTACTTCCTCGGTGCTGGCGGAGCGTACATGCGCCACTTCCGACTCGAGCAAGTTCGGCAATTCCATTGCTGCTGCGCTCAATCTTCGCCGAGAGGAGAGGGAGAAGGCGTTGCTGAAGCGCCTACAGCAGCAGCGCAAGGCTGAGGAAGAGGGCAGCGACGGCCAGACATTAGCGGAGAAGGACATAGAGGTTGGCGTGTTCGTTACGGCCGCCTACAAAGCACTGCTGCGGCGCAACCTTCACTCAACAGAGAGGAATATCGGTGACCAGGGCACTCAGCTCCCTACTGAGGCTAATTGCGACAATGGTGAAGGCAGCGGTGACGATAACGATGGCCCGCTGGGGGTGTACTTACGGCAGCTCGAGGGCACGGTCCACCCCGCGACACACACGAATAGTACGTCGCCCTCAGCAAGTCGTTTGACCACCGGTGACTACTACGAATGTATCATGAAAGCGCCACTGCTGGAAGAGAACAGCGCGTCGGGTACCGCTGTAGCAGTGGCGAGGTCAGGTGGCAGCGCTGGCGATGTGACGGAGGCGCTGCCCAAAGTAGACTTGTCAATGGAGGACAGCGATTTGAGTTCACGAGCTGCGCCGATGCTCAGTGAGACGCAAAACCTCATCAAACAAAGGGCTGCTGGCTCGTCGCCAACGCCGGGGTCACTGAATGTGTCACAGACAGACGTCGAGGAGACTAAGAGTGCCGTGAAGCCTGCTGTGGCGACTGAAGGAGAAGCAGACGATCTGCACAGCGCTGTACTCACTCACGCACGACTGCTGTTCGACGCGCGTCAATCAAAGAATTGCCGAGGGGCTACTTACGCCACCCTCGTCGCCGCCGCGCGTCGCTGTGATGAACGCATAGGTACCTCTTTGTTTGCTTCGCTGTCGTAACTGAGTCGATGAGGAGGAGCGACGGTGACTGAGTGTCACTTGCGTGAGTCCCTCGCGTACTCGCCGGTGTATTTTGCTTACCCATACAAAATACCCCTCACCTGCCCCGTACGTACGCACATCCGAAGCATAAACACAAACCACCAACACGCAAGAGAGGAGGCAATGTGCCGACGCATGCATTTAGCTCTCACAAGGCAAGGAAGGAACGCGGCCGAGCCTCGGCAGCAGTCGAAGAAGAGAGGAGAGCTGTGAAGGATGTTGAGGGGGAGGGAGGAGCACCTGCGGTGGCAATACAGCATGGTTCAAGCTGGAGCGAGACCTGCACTCACGGGTATCAGTACCCCTTCTCCCCCTGTCTTTCATTTCTCCCCCTTGATACTTGACTGCAGCCTCGACTTGGACTCCTTGTGAGTGGCTTTTGGGAATGCAGTAGAAACACTCCACTTCTTCCACAGCACTCTGTGATGTCTCCTCCATCGCACTCTCCTTTCTTCTCCTTCGCACACTCACACTTCTTCCACTGTGTTTAGTTCTCACCGTCTTGGACTTCTTCTGTGTGTGGATTCGGCCCTCAGTGTGCGCTTCCTTTGACGCAAACGATCGTTACTCTCTGCGCTGGCGGGACTGTCTTGCGTCGTATTTCTTCTTCTTCTCCCTCACATATTACATCAACGCATTCAACACAACAGTACGCTTGCTTTTACGCACTCCTCATCCTCCTCTTACCAGGCCCCTCTCCCACGGCCTCAGTCCGCTGTTGTACTCCTCCGTCTGCCTGTATGTGTGACGTTGCGCCTCTACGTCACTCCTCACTTTTTCCTTTGGTTGTTTCGCGCTCTTGTGCATCTTGCGAAGGTTGTCCCCTCGAACGCCTGCCCACTACTTCGCCACAGCACCGTCTGCACGGCGGACGAGCAAGAGCCTCTTGTTTTATTGTACGTTTCCGCCCTTCTCGACTCTGTCTTGTTGACACGCCATCCCGCCTTCCGTCTCTCTTCTTTCCCCTCCTCCTCCTCCTACTGGGCCACTTAAGAGGAGTTAAGATAACGCAACCAGCGCAGACAAATCAGTTGATCTTTGTCCGTGTTGTTTGACACGTTTCCCCTCGTCCGGTTGCAGTCGAGCCCTTTGACCTTATACGTGTGTGTGTGTGTGTGTGTGTGTGTGTGTGTGTGTGCTCGCTGACCTGGGCGCGTACACGCCACTCATCGACATCACTTCCTCTTCCTCTTTGTCATCCCTTGTCCGACCACATCACGAGTGCTTGTCCACCCACGTTTATTCTTCCGCGCTCCCCCCTTAGACTGCGGCTCCAACAACGCCGAGAACGGCGCCAAGGCACACATTCGGCGGAGGATTGGCAAATCGAGTCAGCCGAGGCCTGAGGAGCCCGGTGGTTTGCATCAGCGTTTCGAGTGTTCTGCGAAGTGTGGTGGATGTTCGCTGATTCCTTGTACAACTTCCTTACCGAAACGCCATACGACTCACAACGTTCAATGCCCCGCTCCAACTGCAGGACGCCAGGGCAGGGTTCGATGGGGAGGTGTTTCCGGCGCCGGGTTCGGAGTCGGTGGTGGCGCGTAGCCGTGCCCCGTTGGCGGGAGGCATCGTCAGCGTTGCCACCCATAACGGCGAAGAGTTTCACTACCCTGTCGTGCAAGGACGCGCTGGCGGAAGCCTGTCGCCTCACTTGCACTCAGCGGAATGGACTTCTAACATTGCCGCGCAGTCGAACGTGGCAGCCCGCGTTCATCAGCACACCTCCGTCACGGGCAGATTCGCGCCCACTCATAGTACGCTGCAAGGTGCGATGGACTCTGGCGGCACGAATGAGGGCGAGACCACCGCTGACGCACAGGAGGCCTACCGACAAAGTCGCCTCACCCCATCGTGGATTCAGCGGCATCGGCGCACAAGCGGGGCGGCCAGGCACAGTCCACCACCCGTGCTTGCCTTGCGCAGCGAGCAGGTGGAAGACGTGATGCACGCGAGCACATCTCATACCCCCACGCCCTCCTGGTCGCTATCGTCGACGCCGCGCCACTCGATACAGCACACACCCCTCTCGAGCAGCCAAGCTTGGCGGTCAGGGATGGGTGCGGAGACAGCGTTGGACAGTAGCGCCAACGTAGACCGATGTCAGCACCCCGTGCCTGAAGTTGTGCCAATCAGGGTAGAGGAGGTAGGGGTAAGTACACCGGAGATGGCCGAGTACTTTGCTGAAAGTGCTGTGGATGCGGTGCGACAGCGCAGGTCTTCGTGGATGCTGAACAGCAGCAGCGCCTGCTGTTCCATTTGCCACACACAGTCGCTGCCTCGGTGCTCGCTTCCAGAAAATAGCTCTCGCCCAACAGTTTGGAGTGACACGCACACTGTGCTGGAGCGTCTCATGCGTTTCATGGAAGACCAGTCTGCGTCGATGCAGAAGCTGCACCAGCGGATGGACGCGCTGGAAAGCACCAGCCACAGTTTACTCGAGCGCGTGCAGAAAATCGAGTCGAACACGCCCGCCAACGTGGGCAGTATCAACCGGGTATCCGTGGAGTCTCCCTCGCCGTCTGTCACACGCACATCAGACTCGCTCGAGTCCGCGCCGCGGCCCTCAACCCGCGCACCATCCAAGCCAGTCAACTAACACGAGTGTGAGCACAGCCTCTCCGTAGAATGGCAGCACAAGCGACTAGAAGCAACAAATGGTGAAGGGCTTTTTTCACATCTTTGGAATCTACGAGCGTCATCTCCGTCTGTAGTGGTGTGCCGCAGGGAGGCCGACGATAAAGTCTGGAAGGGTACTGATTTGGTCCAGCGACAGCGAGTAGGTCGTGATGTCTTTCGCCGCACTGAGCAGATGAAGGGGGTGGGGTCTAGAGGAAGCGATACGGCAGCGCTTGCGTGCGCAGGGCCACTCCTGGCATCTGGTGCAGACGTCGTCCCCGTGTGTTGAATCTGTCCAATGAGAGCGGACCTACGAGGGGAACAGCGACTCTTTTTTTTCCTTGCCGATATCTACGCTCATTTTCACTCGTCCTGTTCTCCCTCGCGATGCATGTGACGCTTCTCTTCCTTGATGTACGTGCTTGACTCCTCATACTCGTGCCTCTCCCTTCCGTGTGTCGGTGCGTGCCCGCCTCGCTCTTGCTTACTGCAGTACTGCAGTCGATACGCGAGCATACCCGCATGCATAGATGTAGTCTGCCTGCATGAACACCAGCTCACTTTGCTGTGTTCTTGCTTGAACGCGTGTGTGTGTGTGTGTGCCTGCGTGATGATGTGCCGGTTGTTCGACTGGAGTGTTGCTTCTTGTCTTTATTTCTCACGACAATCACAGTTTGCTGGTGGGAAGAGAAAGGATGAGGAAGATGCGCGCTGCTTCTCGAGGAGGTTGTGTTCGTCTTAGCCGTTGAAGGTACCTTCATCGGGAGGCAGAGGTAGCTACTGTCGAAGAGGGGGGCATTTCGCGGTTGTGTCCTTTGTTTTCATCCTCTCTGAGTTCTCTCGTCTTCAGGAAGGTGCCCCCTCCATTCTCCTGCTCCACCCCTATCATCAAGCAGAGGATCTGAGGTGAATGAGTGAGGTAAGGAGACGATTTCCACACACCAGGCGCGGCGCTTTTTTACTTATTTTTCTTAGTGTCTTGTGCGCTGGGCATCACGGCTGACGGGGGAGGGGTCACCTCAACGCGTGGTATCCCGGGCCTAGCGCCCACACTTTGTTGGGAAGCCAGGCAGCCCCTTAGTCCTGCCAACGCTGAGGCACTCCTGCTGGCGACCGAGTCCAGTCCCCACGACGTGAGGGTGTCAGAGCGGTGTATTGCCACGGATGTCTGCGGTCGGGTCCTGGATAGCGTGGCACCCGTGCCGCCAACGGCAGGGAAGGCGCCTGTGCCACCCATGTGATGGGCAGAGTGCCTGCGTGACTCGAACGCATTTCACCCGACCCCCGCTGCCCACTGGTGTGGAGAGCCTGCGCTACCCCGTGGGATGCACCATGTGGCGACCGGCATGACGGGGGCGACTGTGAGGCGACCCGCGGGGTGTGGGGTGCGTGGGGCAGGGGTCGTGCTGAGACGACCGAGTGGGAGCATTGCTGTAACACGTGCCTACCGCTGCCTCCCACCACACGATGGGCCTCTGGCAGGCCTCGGGGCCGAGTGGCGTCTGAGCTCGTGCGCTGCGTGGCGGAGAATGCCGACATGTCGAGCCATAAAAGCGTGCTGGGCAGAGCGAGAGCACCGCTGATGACGTTTGTTCCCCTTGTTCGCCCTTCTCAGCCTCTTACCGTGACTCACTCATCGGCCATGGCTAGCGTTCCTCTAACTCCATCCGTAGAGCGAGATGACACCCCACTTACGTTTGTTCACCACAACTCGCTTTTCTTTTTCCCCTTCTCTTTTCCACTGTCTTGGACATGAGTACGACATACACCGCAGGTAACGAAGAGAACGGCCCTTACCTGTTTCACCTTGGCGGGCAACCTGTTGCACTCCACTCTGTGTCTCCTTCAGCGTCCAGCTTGACATATTTTGTTTGTTTGAGGAGAGGGTCAACGGCAATGTATTTCCTAGCGCTTTCGAAGGCTGATGATGCCGTGGCGTACGACTTGAGCACTGTGAATTAGGAGGTGAGCACCATCAACCACCTCAGCCTCGCCGCCAAGGGTGTGCAGGTGGGCGCTGAGGCTAGCAGTGCCGGTGAGTTGCCGTACGAGACTCTCAATACTATCACTATGATCCAGTTAGTGGAGAGGATGCTTGATGTCTCTCTGTTGCTGGACAGCAAGATCCACTCTTCGGAGGCTGTCAGCGATGGCAACTTGAACCTCGTGTTTCCTCAACTGAGCGAAGAGGACGTGTGCCGTGCGGTGGTACAGTAGTCTCTACATACGGCCGCTTCGTCGGTGAATTCTGAATGCTGACGCTGGGCCGTAGCTGCTTCGACGCTGAGATCGCACTTCCGCTGGATCACTGAATTGGTGGAAAACGTTCTCTTTCACAACTCCACGTCGGTCGTTAAGGTCGTCGACGACCTGTTGAACTGGGCCATCTGACGCTACGAGCACGTGCGTGGCCACCCCCTCCGCTGTGTTGGTCCGCTGTTTGGCTTCTACCTTGAGCTTTTCTTTTTCTACACTTCTGACCTCGTGAGAGATCGCGATAACAACAAGGTGGTTCGGGGTGCTCATCTGCACGGACACGTGCGGCATCACCGAAGTCTTCTTCATTGCCCCCCTCTATCGACCACCTGCGCAGAAACGATGAACCTGCACAGGAGGGGCTGTTAAGGTCGGCGCCGCTGAAGCGCCCCCCTTATGAATTGTCGCGAGGCGCACCTGCCCGATGAGCTGCATGGCGTCCGGCTCTTCACTGAGGTGCATCACATCAATACGATCAATGCTGAGTTCGGCCTCCGCGACCCGACGGGTTTTGACCTCGGCAGGGTGGGGGACAGCTGACTCATTAATTAGGGCGCCATATACACCATCCTTGTTGGAGTAACCGCATCTCAAAGATGCCGCTCTGGTGGACGCAGAGAGCCGTGAGTGTGGCGGTCTTGAGCACCATGTCGCCGGAGATATTGGCCCTTTGTGCTGGCGAGCGAGCGAATTTTCTGGGATGTATTCTGCATCACCTTCATGCGACGAGCTGAGACAGACATCCACGATGAGGCGTTTTCTTGCCCCAGCTATGCTAGGGAGCTGCTGGGTCAGCTCTAGGCGACACGGTCGGGTTCGCTGGAAGTGAGATGGTCAGCTGCAACATCACTCTTGTTCACGTGGCAGACCCGGACTCCATTGTGTCCTACACGGACCGCCTCGCTGCCAGGGAGGACGTGCTCCGCCTCGGTGTGTACGTGAGGAGGAATACAGTTCAGGTGACGAGCCTCGCTGGTCTTAGGCACATAATACGGAGTGGAATCTACCGGAAATCGATTCCAGAAGAGCAGGCGCGCTACATCCAGTATGCCGTGTGGATCTCTATGTGTTGATAGGCCTCTTAACGTGCAGCACCCCACAGAGCGGGCATGCCTCCTACGACCTCTTTTGATTTCTTCTTCGCTCGCCGCTCTCTTTCATTTTGTTCTCTTCGATGAACTAAATGTACAGCACTGCTCCAGTGAATTGGACACGCTGCTGCTGCTGCTGCTCTATTCTTTCCCTCGTATTGTTCTCTGCGCGTGTGTATATGTGTGTGCAAGGGGGGAGCGGCCGTCATGACGACTGCTGTCGTGTACCGCACCACTCGCATACGGTGCCCTCCCTCATGTGCTACGCGATCAACGATGTGCTGTTCTGTTGAACGTGCGGAGATGAGCGCACCCAGGTGCGACGCCGCTTCACACACCGCACATGAAGCGCATGGTGCTTGGCAAGCCTACACGTGATTCAAAGAGAGCTTAGACCCGTGAATAGCGCGTGTGCGTGTGCGTGTGTGTGTACGCCTGCGCAAAAGGCCGGGACGGTCTCTCACAGGTGTGCAGCGCTCGTGGCAACATGCGTCAGGGTGGCGCTTCCCCTTCTTTTACGTTCAGAGACACAACTTTCGGCGGCGCTCCAACGTTTTACCCGTTCGCTTTCATTTCTTCTGTGCGCACCACCCACGAAAGTTGCAGCCGCCATAGACGCACGCGGTTTTGTGCGTCACTGCGTATGCCGGGGGACGGCGACTCCGCGCGACGGCCCTCGCTTCCTGCCGTGTCGACGGCGCGGTGATGGTTGCTCATCACTCACAGCAGTGATGAACGTGCAAAGGCACGAAGAGAGCGAACACACTCTTGCCTCACTCTTAAAAGAACAAGAGACTCTGGCAATGTGGAGTTTAGCTCCGTTTTTGGTGTGAAGTCTTACCTCTCGGTGCGTGGCTGATGCCCCCCCCCTCCCATCACGCCGACAATACGGTGTACCCATTCGTTAGCGTTTCTCCCACCGCCCTCCACGCCTTTCACCTCTCTTCCTCTCGCCACCCGAAAGGCGCAAAAGAACAACTCACGCTGCTGCACAGGGGAGGGGAGGGGAGGGGAGGGTGGAGAAGAAAAGTAAAGCCACACCGCAGCGAAGGTTGAGAAAGCAAAACAAGTAGGAAAAGGTCGAGGCACTCAGAGAGAGAGTGTGTGTGGAGAGGGGAGGAGTGCGAGCTACACGGAGCAATCGATCGTCCGCAGCATCTCCCATTCCTCTCTACCACCCCCGATTCCCCGCTTCCACCGCCCTTTGTCTTGCTCGTATCGGTGTTCCTCTGCTCTCGCTCCCCGTGTTTTTGCTCTCCCCCGCCTCTCTCTCTTTGTTGCTTCCATTTTCCACGCATTGAGTCGGTCTGTTTCGCTCCCCGCCTTGGAGGGTGGAGCGACGAAGCGACGCACGTACCTACACACGACTGAGGGAGGAAAAGAAACAGGCAAATATAACCGAGCGTGAGGCACACATGGTGTTAGTACTCTGGCGCTTATCGAACGATTCGTTACCACTTTCATCCCCACAACTGCCAGAGCATTGTTCATACGAAAAGTGTCTGTGCGTCTGCGTCTGTGAAGGGCAAAAGGGACTGGGACCCACAGCACTGGCCTCCAGGTAGCTGCATTTATGTGTTTACTCTCTCTCTCTCTCTCTCTCGACTACCCGCCGTCTCCACCACCGCCTCAGCGGATTCATCTTGCCGCGTAGTGTACATCAGAAACGAAAAGTGGTGATTTCAGTGGCGTCCACGACAGCCGCATTCAAACTTTGTAGTGCATAGCAGCCAACAGTCAAGGGTGTATATTGTTATATAAAGCGTTATTTCTTCGTTGTTCACATTTGTGCTCTTCCCAACAGCAGCCGTCTCATTGACGTCTTTCTCCCGCACCACCTTTCACTTTCTCCTCCATTTTAGTCATCCTTCCTCTCTCTCTCTCTCTGTGTGTGTGTGTGTGTGCGCACCTGTTGCCATACAAGTATCGTGAAGGCCAAGTATGCGTGGCTTCCTCACCCTCCCCTCTCCCTTCTCTACGTTTTCCCCACCTCTTCGAACGTTTTCCCCTTCTGCCGTTCGCTGCCGCTCTCCTCTCTTTCCTTTGCTTGTTTTTCTCTTTTAAATCGTCGCACCACCTGCGCTCGTGATCCTCCTTCAGTCCACCCTTCCTGGTGATCCTCCTCCTCTTGATACCTTTACTGATCACCACTTCTGTGTGTACTACTCCTTCACCGCTCTGTTCTCTGCTTCCACCCCCATCCGTTCGCGCTAGCCAAGTTGAGTGGTCTCCTCTCCAATTCCCCTGTTTTTCCCCCCCAACCGTCGAGCAAGCCAAAAAGGGGGAGAATTGCCATTCACTTTTGCAAGATCGAGGCCCTCAATCAGACGGCGTGGATGAGGTGACACTCACTCCTCCTTTTTCCGCCTTGCTGTTCTTGTGCGTACACAGGCTTGTTTCCCCTCCCCTCCCATACCCCCTTGCGGGCATTTTTCCCTCGCTTCTCCGTGTGTGTTGTGGTTGCGGTGCGTGCTTTCTGTTTCCAGCTCTCTCTTCCTCTTGGTTCTCTTCGTTGGTGCTCTCTCGCACTCCTCCCTCCTCTGCCGACGCGTGACGCGCTCTCTGTTTCTCTTTGTGTGTCGCGTTAGTGCCAGTGGTTCCACTGCATTGGTCAAGTAGACGTAGTGCTCAGCGCTCTCTCTCTCTCACACTGCTCCTCTGTTTTTCTTTTCTTTTGCCCCCCCCCTCCCCCCACACATACACACACGCAGCAGGTGAGAGTGAGTGAGTCCTTTCACAAGTGCCAACGCGAATCTTACCTCCGTCACCTCTCTCTCCCCTTTCTTTTTTATCATTTGCCCGCGTGAGTCAATACAATCTAGGTGGTTGACGGCGCCGCGTGGAAACACGCAGACAGAGGAGAGGGAAACCAACAAAGGAGTCGCAGCGCAAGAAAGCCCGTGAGTCATTACACATATGGGGAGAGAGCCAAACAAGTATCATCATCGGCAATACGCCCATAAGTGAAGTGCACGTTTTGTTGTAGGGAACCCATTAGAGTGCGGACTTTGGTGCTTCTGGATTTCTGCTGATTTTACTCTCTTCGTTTATGTGTGTGTGCGCGCGTGTGTGTTTCTTTATAGAGTGTGGTGTTTGCCGTTGTATTTCGTTTTAGGTGTGTGTTCTTGTTCTGTTGTCCTTTGGTTGTGGCTGTTCGTTCACGGATTTCTGGCGTGGCGTGTGTGTGGGCGTTTGTGTGCACCACATCTCGTGTTGTTGCTCATTTGCATTGTGTGCTCTTTTGCCGTCGCGACTGCCTCGCTGCGCTTTCATCCCCCCCCTCTCTCTCTCGCTCTCTTTCACTTTGTTGTGTTGCACTCGTACTTTATCCTACTTCTCTGCCCCCCTTTGCTCGTTGCTTCTCTTTCCCCATCGCCTGGCGTTGCTGTTTTCGATCGCTGGTCTTCTTCTGTGTGCTTTGTGCCGGAACACCCCACACAGTACACTCATCCCCATCGCTGTGGTTCTCGCGCTCTTCTCTTGCTGCTGTTTTGCACTCCGTCTGTGCGTAAACTCCACAGCTTTACCCCCTCCTCCCTTTGCCATTTTATTCATTTGCTTTGCGGCCGCTTCCAAGTGACGGTGTGGGTCGGGCGCCGGCATCTTCTGAGGGCCCCTTTGCGGCGGCTTTGCGTGCTTGCGCTGTGCACAGGCTGGTATCGCGTTGAGAGAGGTACGCACATCTCTGCTTCTCTTTTAAATTCTCTTCGTTCCCCCCTTTCTCTCTGCACGTGTGTGTTGGTCACTTCACTTTCCTGTTGGCACCCGGCCTTCCGGTACTGCCCACGTCTCAAGTCTTTGCACCTCGACTTGGCTCTATTGGGGTAGAGGAGGGGCACCATATACACCCACACCCACACACACATACAGCGGTGCACACGCAGTCCTCTTCTTCTTGCTGTGTTCTCCATCGAACCGCTGCCATGAAGCTTCCAATAGCGATTCCCACCGCTGAGTTGGTACGGCAGTCCACCGCTCCGTTGACACTGTCGACCAGCTCAGAGTCGTGGGGATCATGTTTTGATAAAGCGTCGCCAGCTAACTCCCACTCCGTGACGCTGGAGAAACATTGCCGAGGTCAACTGTACCACGTCGTCAAGCCAGCCGCCATGCCCGATGGTGGCGCTGAGTGCGAGGCGCTCTGCGTTGCTGCTTCCATGGATACGACAGCAGCGGAAGAGTGTGCTGCGGGAGACATGGAAAACTGCAAAGAGATGGCTAGTAAGCGTGAGGGGGTCGTATTACCGCCGTCGCGCTGTGCTGGCGTCTTCATGGATGGGGTGTCGTCGCCCTCAACGCCCCAACTACCAGGCGTGTGGTGCGGATCACCTGTGCGGCAGTCTGCAGCTGTTGCACTGGTGAACTCAGGCGCGGATGACCCACACCTCGCCTCCGCTGATCGTGCCGCTCCCCTCATCTGCTCAGCCCCTCTGCGCATCTCAGCTCCCGAGATGGACACGGCAGCGCAACATGCACTCAAGAACCCAAGCGATTACAGCTCGTTCGCGGCAAAGGCCATGCATGCCATCGCCCTCCAAGCCTCAACTGCCGGGCCTCCGCTTCGGTCAAACTGCTCTCGCAGCGACTTGTCTTCGCTTGTAGGCGGCTCCTCCGTGGATGATCCAACGGGGGTGCGCCAACTGTACAGCATGCCCGGCTCGCGTGTGGGCAGCTCGCTGGGAATTCCAACACTTGCCCAACGAGGTGCGGCGCAACTGTCGGCGGCGGCCGACGCCTTCTCGATGGAGCGTTTTGCCGCCTTCTACGAGGTGGCGCTGGAGGAGTTGGTGGACGAGTGTGAGCGCCGCGTCACCAACGCACCAGCGGCATGGCGGGACAGCCAGCGGCAGCTAATTGGCGGTGGCATGAATCGTGACTTGGCCACTAGCACGCATTCCTTCGACTCCCCACGTAGCAGCGCGATGTCCCCATTCGGCCGCGTGCCCTCTAGCGTGGCACTCAACTGCAACGCCCTTGTGAACCTGCCATGCTTCACAAACCCGCTACACAATTCACATGGACTGCACCTCCGCGAACTCAGCGGTGACATCGAAACTGACCCGCATCGCACCTCCGCACCACCACCTTCGCTATCGCTGCATACAGGCACAGCGTTCTTCAGCGTTGCTGGGCATGCTCGCCGGGAAGAGCAGGAGACAACCGTAGGGGCTAAGATGACCGTGTCGACGCTGCTCGCCGCCCTTGGCCGGCATCACGGTAAGATGGCACCCATGGTGTTTATCGCTGGCCTGGCCTACCTTGCGCGAGTCACGATGCAGTGCGCCTCAGAGTTTCTGAGCGTTACACGTGCCAACTGGTACCGTCTCACCACCACCGCCGTTCTTGTTGCCGCCAAAGTATACGACGATCACAGCTCCTCCCGCTTGAACGCCTGCTTTGCCAGATCCTCCGGCATTCCGCTGGAAGAGATGACGAGGCTGGAGCTTGACTTCCTGTACCTTCTTGATTTCGATCTGCTCCTGAAGGAGTCAGAGGTGGAGCAGTGGCTGACTTGGATGGAGACGCTCGCCTTACGCCGCGACGTGATGACGCCACTTGATAGTTACGTGTTAGGCACCAGTGCGAGCATGGTGGCTGCCCAACTCGCCAGCCCCCCAAAACAGGCTCTCACAAGCCGTCCAACACTTTCAGAGAACTGGGAGCGCAGCAAGACAGGCACGATATGCGAGGCGAGTCGCACCCCAGGTCTATCCAGCGGGGTGCTGGGGGGCGAAGATGAGACGGTTAGGACCTCATCGTCCTCAACGGCCGGCCCGCGCAGCTTTTCGCAGGTGCATGTCGCGAGCAACTCCATGGAGACAGCTCACGGGGTCGTTGACAGCGCTGCGAGCTCGCGATGTCTTACTGGTGCAGCAGCGGAGGCTGACATGCCTTCCCTCACGGCCCCCGTCACCGATCTCCCCAGCTTTCCTCTACGCAGCGCCGCTAGCTCGATGCTGCTTCCGCCCAGTCTGTTGGACGGCACCTTCAGTGCCGTGAGTGCGGCGAGCCTCCCAGGCGGGGCACCCTCTTCCCTCAATGACCGGCGGGCCCTCGTTCCACCTCTACCGATTCACAACGCGCTGCCGCTTCGACCAACGATGTCTAGGACGCGTCTGTTCAGCGTCGTGCACGGCACTGCCGAGCCGCCGAGCCCAATTTCGGTGCGGCAGCTCTGCCGTCTTAGCGGTAGCTTGCCAAGTCCGCTGCGGCCCCCCTCGGTAGAGCGGCACCCGCCGGTGCGTTTTTTCAAGTCACAAGGGATGCACCCTCATGGGCCAAGCCGCCACGTTGGTGGGGCAGCCAACTCCACTGACCTCGCCCTGTACGGCACTGTGGAGAGCGGTTGCAAGGTTTCGAAGCAGTGGTTTCATGAGCGCGTAAAAAGGGCGGGCAGAGCAAGGACAGCTGGCTGGGCTTCAGCTCCCGTCATGACAGACGCGAAGTGCTGCCCAGACTCCGCCGCCAGTCACCAACACAAGAAACGGTGGGGCCCATTCGGTATGGTGCAGCATGTGCGTGATGTTCTCGGTGTAACAGCGTCTCTGGTGCGCGGTCAGCTGAACGTGCTGGCACCATCAACACATGCCGAGGAAGTGAGTCGGCTGCCGCCGCCGCAACAACAGCAACGACAATCGAGGTCGCAACCGTTGCAGTGGTCTGCCAACAGCGTTTCTGAAAGTGGTGGACGTGTGAGTTTGCAACCACAGTCATTCGCCGCACCGCCGCGCTGCTGCAGCAGCGGCGGCACCTATCCCTCTTTTCCTGCGAAGTTGATGGAGGAGCCAAAGCCGCAAGCAGGTGGTGCACCGCCCGCCACCACAATCATGTCTCTTGTGCCTACAAGCTTTCCTCCCCAGTCTAGCCCTGCCGGAACTACTCGTCACCACGGCGATCCTGCTCCGCCTGGCGACAGCGCCAGACGAAGCAGGACACCCCGAAGTAGCCCACAGCGTGTCGACCCGTACTCGTCAGCGAAATCTCAGCCCTCTGCGAGTACGGTCGCCAACGTCACTGTTGCCCAGCCAACAGCGGGGAAAGTCGCAGATGAGGCGTACGCCGACGGCGACTACTCTCACGATGAGGAAGACGAGGAGTATGAGGAGTCCGAGTACGGCTACTACGATGAGGACGGTTACTTCCACTACTACGAAGACGAGGGTGTGGAGGGGGAGTACGACGACTACTGCAGTGAAGAGGATGAGGAGGGTTCGTGGTACGAGGAGGATGAAGAGGACGAGGCTGCATACTTCCAGCGATGTCGGCGACCACTCACCCACTCGCCGCCGTCCTTATAGTGTAAGGATGTGTCGGCAAATGAAGTGGCACTGTAGGGGTGGCCCCCTCGCCCTCTCTTCTTTGGTGTCCTCTGCACCTCCCCAACGCACATCTCGTCTCTCTTCTCTCTCCCCTCCCCTCCCCTGCTCACAGAGCTCGAAGGAGGGGAGGGGAGGGGAGAGAGAAGAGAGACGAGGAGGGAATCTTTGCAAACACAAACACCTGCAGAAGCACTCAAGCCAGGCATACGCGCCTCGATGGCGTGCGTGGTTGACCGTCGCCCACTCAACAACAGGAGGCACACGCGCAGGCAGAGGAGAGCGCTTCTCCTCTTTGTCAGTCTCCTGCACTGCTTTTCTGCTGTTGCCCTCGAGGAAAGGGGAGAGAGTTTGAGGAAGGGCCAGCGTGGCCTCCAATCCACCCCTTCCACCATTCATCCCTGTGTGATGCTTTCCCCTTATTTTCAGGGGTTTGGCTCCGATGTTTTCGCTTCTTGCGCCGTATTGGCCTCCAAGTTTCTCGATTTTGCTTCGCTTAAGTGTCAGCTGTGTATGTTGGCGCTCGCGCGTCATGTAGTTTGAGGGAGACACAGGCCGGCGGAAGTAGCCTCTTTTGTGTGTGTGTATGTGTGGTGTAGGTGCATCATTAGCTCTGTCCAGCTCGCTTCAGCAGCTGCTGCTGCCTTTGCCCCCACCCTTTGTTTCTCCTCGTCTAGCAATCTTCACAGTTGCGTAGAGCAACTCGTTGTGTGACGACTGTAAACGCATACTCACGCACCCACGTACATGCGCCCATGCATACACTCGAAGTGAAGCAAGCAAAACGACTGATTTGGTGGGATGGCGGCGACGTGGCGAAAGAGAACCATCCAGAGACCAGCGTCGACCCTCGCAAGAAGGCGACAATGCGAGGCGTGTGTGGGGGCAGAAACTGAGTTGCACCTACAAGGAGAAGCGACATGTTGTGCAGTTGATACATATAAAAGAAGGCGGCTTGTGTGTGTGTGTGTGTTGGTGTGCTCTGCTGCTGCTGCTGCTGCTGCAGGTATGTGGAGTAGTCTGTTTCTCTCTCACTCCTTCGCCTATTCATACGTACATACATGCACATGTATATATGTACTTATGGATAGATGTATGTACGCATAGATGTACGCGTGTGTCGGCCTCACATCTGGAGGTCAATTGGACTGAGTCGCCTCTCTTTCTCGTGTGCTCCTTTGTTCCTCTTCGTTGTTGGCTGTTTCTGCTGGATTTTTTTTTATCGCCGATGGTCTCGAGGCAGGTGTCTATTGCTGCTTTGCTGAGCTGTACTTGTTATTGCTCTCCTCTTCTCTTTCTACTTTCATATGCTTGCGGGTGTTTGCTTCCTCTTTTACCTTGACCTTGCTGCGTCGGTGTTTGTGCTTGCTACTTATCTGTTTTGGTTGTGTTCTACCTCGTATGTCTCTGGTGGCGCTTACCCTTCTACTCTCTCATCATGTGTGCTCTCTTTGTGTCTTCTCCGCCAGAGCTCATCCCCACCCCCTCACTGCTTTTGAAGTCCTACAGCTCTTCGAGCGCTTTGGGAGGAGGCACAATGGTGCATGTGTTTTTGTAGGCTGGTGCAAGGCAGCACCGCGTGCGGCTTAGCAGTTCACAGAGCTCTTGCCGTGTGCATGTGTGTGTGTGTGTGTGTGTGCATGTGTGTGCTGATGGTGGTGGTGGTGGTGCGTTCTCTCCCCCTTCCTCCCCCACCCATTTTAGCCCTTCTGTGTTTTCCTTTTTTTTTCGTTCTTTTGTCCATCATTTCTCCAAATGGTAGTGCGAGACAGCGGGGCGGTGCACGGAGGGGGTGCCAGCGGGTGCACCCACACGCACCCACTCACACAGGCACGGATTGCATAACGAACAGCGTATCACTTTCTTCATGGCTCTCTCTACCCTAAAGGGTATACACGTACCTATACAGGCACCAGCGGTTTGAGTAAGCGAACAACCACACTCACTTTGCCGTCTTTCACCCTCTCATCCCCCATTCTTCAGCAAAGGTGGACACCATATGTAGCATTGCGTCACGGTATTCGGACAAGGACTCTAGTTCGGAGTCACCTCATACACCATACACGAACACCAACCCCCCCACCCCCCACCCCCGAAAAGAAAAACGAAAACCATCAGTGTGAAGGGGAAGGTGCACTCCCCACGCACACATAACATGCGTACGCTATCATCGTTGTCTCTTTTGCTTCCTTGCTAATGCCTTGTGTGCCACTGCGCGTTGGGGAGGGTGGCGTCGGCAACAACAACGCGATCGGAGTGCATGGAGTAGTGCGTAGCTTGTCATTCCGTCCTCTGCTGCCGTGGTAGCTGGCACCCTGGTTCTACACCATCCTCGCCACGGCACCTGCCATTCTCTTTGCCTGCGCTTTTCCCTTCGCTTTTCTGGAACCTCTTCGCTTCCACGCATCTATCTGCTCACATTTCGGACGCTTTTCTGCCTGACACGCACATACACTCGGCGTGTGCCCTATACACTCACTTAACAGAAGCAACAAAGTGTCCACACAGCGACCAAGCACGCTACGTGGGGTAAATTGCACAGACACTCGCCGCACACGCTTTCAACTCTCCTCACACGCGTTCTCACGTCTCCCCCAACACACACACACACACACACACACACACACACACACACACACACACGCACAGACTCGGGGTTATCCTCCCACTTCAACTCTCACACTAGATTCTTCGCCGCGTCAGCAAACACGCGCTTCTCTGTACTCTGTACCTCAGTAGTTTGCCTATAGACAACAACAGCGCAAACAACCTCTTCCGTCCCCTTTCCTTTGTATGTGTGTGTGTGTGTGTTTGATCATTGCGGTGGTCGTAGACGCTGCTTCCTAGCCTCGCTTCTTTCTCTCTCTCTCTCTCCCGCCCCCTACTTCTTTCTCCCTCTACCAACCATCCCCATTACGTCTTGTTGCGTGATTGCCATTCTTTTCAGGTTTAGTTTTTTGTTTTTTCTCCTTTCTTACCTTTAGTGCCTTTTCGCTTCGCTTGTTCGTCATTGTTGTTGTTGTTGTTGCCGCTGCTGCTGCTGCTCTCGTTGCCAACCCTGTGTACAGTAGATGCCTTCCTACTTCCCCCCTCTTCCCCTCGCTCTTCTGTTCGTGCAGCACCGCTAATTTATGCTCATCGCGTCCGACTCATTTTTGCTTTCGCACTGTGCTGCTCTTTTTCGCTCTCTCTCTCTACAACGTGCCACCCCACCTCCCCGCCCCGCCCCTTCCCTACTCGTTCTCTCCGTAGTGTGTCTACGTGTGTGACTGTGTCGACGACTGCGCTTCTCAAGTAGCTGCACCGTGCATCTGCATCACTCGCTCGTCTCTTCACCCAGACACAATCAAGGTGGGAAGGTGTTACGTCTCGGCCGCGTCTGCGTATTCGATAGGCAATCCATTGTGTGTGTGTGTGCCAGTGATCGTGCGCTCCTGTCGTTGGCTTTGTTGGCGAAATAGGATTCTTCGACGGACGCGGTGGTGAATCCGTAGAGCAGCGCCAAGCCACCTTCTCTTTTCTTGCTGCTTGATCCCCAGACACGGATCAGCAAGTAACAGCACACAGTGATCTACCTCAGTGCCGCCTCCACCTACTGTCTCGAGAGAGACGAGTAGACGGCGCGCCGCTGGTGTCCTCGCGCTTCCCTCTCCCCAAAACTGACCCCGAGTAGATTCTTATCGAGGAAAGTGGAGTGGTTACGCACGCTCACGCTGTTGCACCCACTTCTCCCAATTTTATTATTATTGGCGCTTTGCTTCGTTTTGTTCTTTATGGTGGTGGGGGGAGTCACGCTATAGCCACTCTTTCTCACCCCTCTCCCTCTGATCTTTTCTGCGATCGCTTGTTCTGTGGAATTACCCCTGGTGGCCATCTCTCTTTTGCTCTTCGTTTCTTTCCAGGCTCTGCGTACGCTTCCCTTCGCCCCACCGTTTCTCTCTCTCTCTCTCTCTCTCGCTCTCTGACAAGACACGGAGGGGTTATTGTGCCGCTCGTACCCCCCTCCCCTCCCCTCCCCTCTCTTTCTCGCTCGCTCCCGTCTCTCTTCTTTGTCTCCACTCCCGTCTTCCCCCGGCGCTGTTTGTTTCTTTCCGTTGCATCTTCTCGCAAGCCTTTTAGTTCTCTCCGCACTATCCTCCTCCTCCTGTGTATTCCGCATACATACAAACGCAGCCACACGACCAAGCACTTGCCTCTCTCAGAGTTTGAGTCTCACTCACTCTCGTGTCGCAGCACCTACGCCGTCTGCCCTCCTACCACTCCGTTTAGTCTCTGAGTGACACCTTACCGCCTTACGAACGACTTACACTGAAGTGGGAGGCGGACGTGCAGTGCATTCAGTCAACAGCAGTTGAGTGCGGGCTCAAGAAAAGGATGCCCGGTGGAGGAAACACAATGTACGTGAGTTCTGGCACTCGCCGAGCAAGCGAGAACAGCGACACTACTGGCGTGCTCAACTCCAACCAACCGCGACGACTTTCTCTGGTGAGAAAGCGAGACTCCCTCACCCGCTTGCTGTCCCGTCAACACACGCCTGCGCCGGTGCCACACATCACCTTGTCGAATGCAGAAACACACCCGCCTCTGGGCAAAAATGAAGATGAGAACAACACCCGCTACGCCAGATCAAGCAGTGAAGTCGGAAAAAGGAGTAACACCGCAGCGGCCTGGGTGAGAGGGGCAACTCTCGGGAGAGCACGCGCTCGCCACGCATCCTCTGTCGGCGCAGCAACAGAGGCTTCACTTCTTCTCCAGGCCTCTACAGTAGCAGACGTCGGCCCATATGCGCGCACCAGCACGACCATCTCCCTTCTCAACACAGCAACGTTTTCTCCGGTGCATGCGGGATCGATTTCCGTGGCATCGGCAGCGATGACGGCGCACAGAGCCGCACGGCAGGCTCGGCACCACAGCACCTCCAGGTCTGCGTCGCAGACGATACCAAGGTTTGCTCAGTCAACGGTGAGTAGTCGTAACCACTTCTCAGCGCCACTGCCCGCTGCTGGCGCCGCGCTGGCGTCATTGCCAGTACCCGTGACAAGCACCACACCCTCTGAGCACAGTTCCGACACCGAGTTAGCAACACTGTCAACCAGGGGCCCACTGCCCGGCAGTGATGGCGAAAAGAAGCCAAAAATCGGTGACGCGGCCAACACGGGCGTGATTCGATCCGGTCGTACTCGGTCATCTGACCTTGACTCACCAGCAGAGAAGCCAATGGCACCCGCTGTGATTGAGGGCAGCCACGACAAGGGGAGCGGCGGAACCTCTGGTGTGCGTACGCAGGGGGCTCTCTCACACCCATTTCACCTTGGTGGCAACCTGGCGCCGCCCCTAGCGCATCATTACCGTGTTACAGACCCCGCTCCGCGTATCAACAGCGGAAAGCGCCGGGGCCGCGTCACGCTAATGTCTAGTGTCGCCAGCATTCCAGAGGGGACGGACGGCGAACCGGCATCGGCGCTACCGCCGCCAGCCCATATTCACAGTTCTTCGGACTCACTGGTAGAGCGACTAGACCTCGCTGCGAACGCTACTGAAGGGCCCTGTAGCTTGGAGGTGCTGAGCCACGCGCCCTTGAAGCTACAGCGCACAGAACCGCCGCAGCTGCAGCAGCAGGCGTGCCGTCTCTCGCAGTCGATGGTATCCCTTTCGTCAGCACCGCAGACGCCACCGCGACCGGCCACTGTGACCGACGTGAGGGAATGTCGCTTATCTGCTCTGGATACCTCTCAGTCGAATGAGGGTTTACAAGGGGCAAACACCGGCGGGGAGGCTGTCTGCACTGCTATCGGTACCTCCCTGCAGGCAGCATGGTCTTCACAGCTGGATGTGTCGGCGACTTCTGGCCCACTGGCACACATGGCGCAGCAAGCGTCGGCCTTCCCACCTCCGTCACCGAAGTATGAGCCGGCAACTCTGCTCCCTGCGAAGGCATCACCGCATCCTTGCCAGTCTTCTGCTGGGGCGGATGACCCGCTGTCCGCCGCGGCACTACCTCAAGCAGCAGAGGGCGGTGCTACTAAGCCGCAACGCAGTACGATACCGCAATCTCGCAGCACCTGCTCTGGCCCTTCGGAAGAGGACTCATCACTGGAGCATCGTTTGCCATCAACGTCGCGTTCTTTGTCTGCTAACTCGATTGTGGACTCTCAAGCTCATGCACAAGAGCAGTCACCGTCGAGGCGAAGCAGTAGCGGCGCTTTTCCAGAAACAGCGGCATCGGCGCATCTACCCACACCCAGCCCAAGCGTTCGGAGGGCGTCGTCCACGTCTGCAGCCACAACACCGTCGTCAGTTGGCGCTGCGACCTCACTATCGGCTTCCATGAGGAGCATACACAACAACATGGAGGCGGAGGTCGTCGTCGGAACAAGCACGCCCACGCAGCCGCTGTCAATTCGATTGCCAGGGCCGAGCACTGTTGCGGGCTCCGCCGTATCGACTGCTTCGAAGAAGTCACTCTCTTCGCACCACAGTGACTCGGGCTCCACACCGCTGGAACGCTTCGCGGTGCTTCACGACTTGCAGGCGTTGTTGCAGTGGGAGGAAGAAGAGGAGGAGGAGACGCACACGCGTGAGCTGCCGCATGACTGTGATGCGTTTAATGGGGTGTTTGAGAGGTATCATCTGAGTGGAACGGCGACGATGACGGCGGCGGAAAATGACGAATTTGGCGCTTTGATGTGCCCGACTAATGCAAGCGATCACAGTCGCGAGAGGACGGAGGACGAGGAGTCCCTGGAGAGCTCCGTGGGTGGACTTCTTCGCGGCACCGACACCACCGGCCATGCGCCCATCACGCCACGCCTTCGCAGCCGCATTGAGAAGGTGCAGCAGCAGGAGCTGGAGATGCTGCGCACTGTCCCAAAGGAGCGCCATCCAGATATAATGGATTTCCTCGACTCGCCAGACATGCTGATGCGAGAGCTGGAGGGGATGGATGCGGCCAGGAATGGCCAAGAGGACTGCAACAGAGACCCCACGGACGACGTGGCGGATGGGGTGCAGGCGCCACACGCTACACTATCCCCTCAGAAGCGACCGCTGCCTGCGCTCGGGTCGTCGCGTTCTTCACCGACAACGTCGGTTGCACGAGGCAGCCGTGTCAGACCTGAGGGAAGGCCGCCAGTGCGCGAAGTCGGAAGAGTGGTTGCCCCCACCACAGAAAAGAGTGGCACCACCGAGTCGGTTGTGAGACAGTACAGGCGGAATGGGTTTGCCGCTTCTTCTCCCAGTGCGAGGGCGCGAGAGACAAACCAGGCAGTACCGCGGGCCTCGCGGCGGTCAAACAGCTCGGAGAATGGTCATGTGGGCAACGGTGTCAGTGTTTTTATCTCGACACCTCGTAGGCGACATGCCACTGAAGGAGGCTCCAGGGCTAGGTTCACACCCATGTTGTCTTGCGGTGCTTTGAGTGACGCGATACCACCTTCTCCAACCACGGCACTGAACAGCCAAGTTACTGTGGCCGCGGTCGGCGTTTCCACTTCCACTCAGGATCCTCGACAGCGACCACCCGTTTCCAATACGCCGATCAGCAGTCGGTCAGAACAACCGTTGCGCACGGCTGCCCGGCGAGGGGATGCCCACAGCGGCTCATCAAGCAGCGCTGGCACCTCCCCGCCCCACAAGGCAGCCGCGCCAGCCTCGGACGATCTTCTGCCAGCGCTCTTTTCGGCACAGGAGGCGGCGAACACCATCACCATTGTCTTTGACTTGGATGAAACACTCTGCAACAACCGGTGCCTCACCAGACTCATACTTCGACCTGGAGCAGAGCTGCTACTCCACACACTCCGCAGCCTCTGTCCCTCGCCTCGGTATAAACAGATCGACACCACCCACACTCGCAGCCAGAACGTCTCGAATCGACTGTATGATGAGGCCATGTACCGCATGGGCATGATGCCGTCGTACTACTCACGGGTTGCACAGAGGCAGTCGGCGAACGGCTACCACCGCACAAGCAGCACTCTTCTCCCCGGCACTACTGAGACATCGGGTGCTGCGGCGACCGACATTTCAGGTGCGACCGCTTCTGCTGGCTTCCGCAGCACCGGTGAGGCACGCCCTGCCACGGCGAAAGATAAGAACCCGCTTCGCCTGGAGCTGGTGCTGTGGACGGCGAGCGAAGAGAGCCTAGCTCGGCGCGCCATGCGTTATATGGACCCTCTGCACAAGATCTTTGACGAAGCCATTTATCGCGATGGGCGGTGGTATCGTGACTCGTACTACACCAAGGAGCTGTCCCGACTCGGCCGGAGCATGGATCGCGTAGTCATCGTCGAGAACTCGATTGATTCTGTCATTCGGAATCGAAATAACGCCATCCTCGTAACCAATTTTGTGCGCAACCGCCTCGACCGGCAACTCTTCCTCGTGCGGGAAGTTCTGCGAGACTGGATTTGGGCCATGAAAGCGAAGCTGGCGCATCAGCAGGACGCAGCCTGCGCTGCCAGTGCGCAGCGGGAGAACATTGAGCCATCGGCGGCTCGAGACCTCACGTTGCACGCCGTCAGCCAAGACGCGGGTGGTGCCTCTACCGTGAAGTGCAGCGATGAGGGAGGTGAGAGTTTGGTGCCACCGTACTCGACGCCGTCGGCTGCGCGCATTCACAGAAGTGAAAGCATACCGATGCAGATTGGCCATATCGACACACCCATTCGCAGCGGGAACCCTATTCACGTCGATCCTGATGGCAACGTTTCGCTAGGTGAGGTGATCACCAAACGTGCTGTGTCAGCGCCGTGCTGTCCCGCCGCTCGTGCCGTTTCAGGGTCAGCCGTGGTGCAGCGTGCCACCCTTCGCCCACTCAGCGCCATGGCGCGTCGCGCATCCAACATTGTGGAGTTCCTGCGGCATCATCGACTCATCCTTCCAGACTCCAACTTCCTTCGTTTCCAGCTTACGGCCGAGGTCATGATGAGGCTACAAACCACTGAGGCTGCCCTTATCGCCGCCGCTCTTTCCCCGCCGCCGGCGACGGTTGAGCACGCGGATGCGCAGGTGGTGCGCACCCTCAGCGGCGTGTCAGGTTCGCGTACAACCCGAAGCAGGAGTGCACTGCCGAACGCGATGCCCCCTTCCCCCGCTACCGCGGCAAACTCGACAGGTCTACCATCCAAAATGCTGCGCTCCGGCACTGTTGGCCGTGCGCTTCCTAACGGGGACGTGGCTTCCCTGAGCGGTGTCACTGCAGACGCGGCGCGACTGCGTACCTCTATGAAGGAGGTGGGAGCGGCGACGATCTCGACGCCTCCACCTGCAGGATCTGCGGCACGAACCACAGCGGACAGCCACCTCGGCTCTCCGGCACCCAACAGCGCGGCTTGTTGCTCCGAGACTCACTGTGTTCCTGCTCGATTGCAGCGCACAGTATCGGTGGCATCCAAGAGACTAGTGCCAAGGGAGACATAGACTTGCGCAGCAGCGAGGAGGGAAGCCACACATGAAAAGAATGGCGTGACGAGGGTGAATCGTTGTCTAGGAAGTACGAAGGAAGGAAGGAGGGAGGGTAACATGATGACTCGCTGAAGCATTTCCCGTGTGCGTGTAGGTGTAGGTGTGTATTTCTACAAGTACATGCTATGGTATACATGCGTCTGCGTGTTCAGACTGCCTCTTCTCGGCACCGGTGCATATCAAGTGAAACGCAGGATAGTCGGATCTGTTCGTAGCGCTGCAGAGGGGGGGGGCAGGCAGTGCATGTGGTGCGCCCCTGTTCCCTTCAAATAATATGCCGAAGGAAATACTGCAAGTTAGCCATCCTGCCCTTTGTTCTTCCCACAAGGGTAAGGGCACCCCAATGACGGGGGAGGGGTCACCTCAGCGCGTGATATCCCGGGCCTAGCGCCCACACTTTGTTGGAAAGCCAGGCAGCCCCTTAGCCCTGCCAACGCTGAGGCACTCCTGCTGGCGACCGAGTCCAGTCCCCACGACGTGAGGGTGTCAGAGCGGTGTATTGCCACGGATGTCTGCGGTCGGGTCCTGGATAGCGTGGCACCCGTGCCGCCAACGGCAGGGAAGGCGCCTGTGCCACCCATGTGATGGGCAGAGTGCCTGCGTGACTCGAACGCATTTCACCCGACCCCCGCTGCCCACTGGTGTGGAGAGCCTGCGCTACCTCGTGGGATGCACCATGTGGCGACCGGCATGACGGGGGCGACTGTGAGGCGACCCGCGGGGTGTGGGGTGCGTGGGGCAGGGGTCGTGCTGAGACGACCGAGTGGGAGCATTGCTGTAATACGTGCCTACCGCTGCCTCCCACCACACGATGGGCCTCTGGCAGGCCTCGGGGCCGAGTGGCGTCTGAGCTCGTGCGCTGCGTGGCGGAGAATGCCGACATGTCGAGCCATAAAAGTTGAGCATAGGTGCTAAGAAGGAGGTTGGGAGGCCTCCCCTGTGTGCAGTGCAACTTCTCTCTGCAACTGTTACTTCTTGTTTGCCTTTGCCATTGCGATTTCTCCCTCGGACGCATCGCCGTTGGCCTAGAGATGCCCGTTCTTCCCCTCGAATTCACCTTCGAGCTCGCTCCTTCTGGGAGGGGGGCTGCTACTTTGCACGTACGTGGAGCGACTCGTGTGCGAGCGTTTCAGCTCTCCTTCAGCTCTCCTTCAGCGCTGCGTTTCTCCTTTTTCGTTTTTTTTTTCATTGCTCATCTCCGCGCACTCTTTGCTACACCGCTATTCCCCACCTCCTCCTCCTCGGCACAAGCAGTCAAGCGCACGCTGACGTACCGGTTGACGAGAAGTCATACTTGTCTTGGGGACTAAGACACAGTCGACTGCAGTCGCTGTTCGCTCAACTGAGCACTCTTTACTCTACTTCCGCATCTCTTCGTTCTACCAAGAACATTTCTGCTCTCTTTCCAGAGTGGCGGCGACGGTTACTCTTGTGCATCAGGGAATGCGTGCTGCTTGTTTTCCGCTGAGCAGCAGGGACCGAAGCCATGCGTTCGTGTTGACGCGCAAAGCCCCGCTGTACTGGGTACGCCACTATTGTGTGCTCTGTGTTGATCTCTAAGTACTTATTGAGCTCTGCCCTCTCCCCCCTTTCTGGTGCGCCGCACTGACGTCAGCGACTCCGTCATTTTTGCGCGCTCCGCACCGCTTGTCTTTGGAGCCGGGGCTCGTGCACGAGTCGCGTTCGTGTGGCACGGGGTGGGCACACGCATTCGAACACAAAAACAAAAACAAAAAGCGCCCCCCCAGAAACGAGAGATGGCCACCCGCAACCTCGTGCCAGCCATCCGGCAGCTGCGGGTGCGGCGGAGGCCTATCACGTGTGTGACCTGCTGTTCCATGACGGTGATGATTTCTTCTTGGAATCAGAGGCGACCCTGCACATCCCATTCGACGAATCCGCAGCCACCTGTAACGTCTCGTGCCAGTCCATCGCCCCTTCAGGACACGATCGTGGCAGCGATGTCGAAAACCGAGCGAGAGGACTTCGCCGTAGCCTTTACACGTGCTGCAGCGGATACAGCCGATGACCTTCTGCAAGGAGGCCGCTGTGCTACCGGACTTCAGAGGTCGTGCAATCTCTCGGCGTGGACGGAGTACCTAGTCGGGCTACGCGACGCACCTCCAAGTAATGCGATGGAGGGACCTCACGAGAGCGGCAGTGCCTCGATGAGGACCTTATTATCTGCCGCAGGCCCTCGGCCGACAAGCGACTTTGAGGGTGCGCAGGAGATGTTTCTGCATCACATCTTCGACGATGTCAAGGAGGTTGCATTGTACTCGACCACTCGCCGGCCAGAGACTTTCCTTCGACCTGAGCCAGCGGCAACCGGCGGCGCCCCAGAGGGTGGCTTTCAGTGGCAGCTTATACCGTTATCAGCGGCGCTGAAGGACATGGAGACTGTCCTGCAGGATATGCTACGGTATGAGCAACAATGTCGTGTCAAGGGTGAGTCGGCTGGGCTCTCAGCCAACTCTGTCGTGAGGTTTTGGCGCGCGATGCTGGAGCAGGCGTTCCTGGTGCAGTACTGTGATCCCGAAGCCCTGAACTACGGCGACGTGGCGGCACCCGGCTCACCCCAACACTGGTTACACCACATCTACCCTTATGACTACTCCCGGCAACCGGCCGAACTGCGGCGGCGACTCGAACGCGGCATCCGTGCGCTTCTCTGCGCGTCCGCTTATACACTTCATATTCACTGGGAGCAGCACATGGCACGTCACCCTCCTTCTGATGACGCCGCGACGATATTGGGGCTCGAGTTTGTCATGCTGTGGTGGTGGGCTAACCCTGATCAACTTCCAATCGAGCTATCCCTCGCTGCGACTCGACTGCCACCACCGACGCTGCAGTGGCTGCGACAGCGAGAGTTCTCGGCGGAATCACCAGTGCTGGAACGCCATGGTGATGGCAAGCAGCCAACACTGACACCGCCTCAAGTAGGGAATATCTCAATAACACCAGTCTCTGTTGAGCAGCACTTGAAGCACTACCTTGCTCTCCTCTCGGACTCGGCCAGTACTGATACGCGTACCCATCCTCAGTCTGAGCAGCAGCTGCAGCGACAGCAGCGTCGCCGCGCTGTACTCCGTCATGGTGGTCTTCTCTGCCCGGCAGCTATGTTCCCTCCTGCATACCAAGACGCACTCTGTGCACACTTAACCCGCGTGCATAGTCGGAAAAAAATCACTACGTGTCCCTTGTTTCCGCGCTTGGTGGAGGTGGCTCTGGCAGTAGCCACGTCCAGCTCAGCGGCCCCATGTACGGATGGTGGGTCAAGCTCGTCTACACCCCCCTCCCAGCGCGAGTCTCTGAGCGCCGCTGCCCGCCGTGGTCGAGAAATCGCCCTTCAGCTCTGCCAAGAGTGGTTGTGGCCAGTGATATGCGGTCGCACTTCGCCCCATGCAGTACCATCAACCGGACAGCCGCTTCTCCGTTCTGGCACCACCGCCACCCACGCGTCGCCGTGCACTACGTCGAGGGAGACCGTCAAGGACTGGGCTGTGCTGATAGCGGCTGTGGCGGCGGTGTCGCAGGTGCGAGGCAACCTTCTAGCGCTGCGGCGTGCGAGCGGAGCGAATACGCGAGAAAGGTCTGATAGGGCACATTGTGCCGCCATTTCTGGAGCGGGCTGCAGCGGTACTGAAGAATCGCTTGCTGCGGCGTCGGAGAGGGCCACGAGCCTCGCTCGCGTTCGTAACCACCTCTACCTGCCGCTGATGCGAGCCTTGCTGATTGGCCCCGCAGACGTGCCGTCTACTGACGACGAGCACGTTCTCGATGTGTCTGGTGCAACAGCGCCAACCGACATGCCCGGTTGGGTTGCCCTTGTCTTCGCGTGCGTGGCCGCCTGCTTCGAGGAGGCCGGGATGCTGCAACATGACATAGCCCGACAGCCTGTCACCCCTGCGCGGCTCTGGTGCCTTCTCTTTCACTCCATGTGCGACACATTCCCCAACGTCTTTCACTCGGGCAGCACGGTGACAATCATGTGGACACTGCTGGCGCTCGAGGGAGTTTGCGCGGGGCCGTCACTCTACTATAGCACCTATCGCCCGACAACTACTGGCAAGGCGCAGACGATGTCAGCGTGGCTGAGCACAGTAGCAGCGTGGAATGGCTCTGAAGTGCTCGCGGCCGAGCTTCTCGAGTTAGCAAAACTGCCGAGCTGCGCCGAGGAAAGCAAGGCTACAATGACATGTACATTGTGCCCGCGGGCAGAGAGATGCCAGCGGACTGCGTTTGTTATCTCTGCTTCCGTGGTCGAAACGCTCGCTAACGACGGAAGCCTGAGAGGCTCGGGTGTCGGAGCGTCCCCCACGGAACTGAGACATGGAAGGCGGCACGGCAGAGTCACGTCTCTTCCCTCGTTCGCCAGCTCCCCGTCTCCTGCATTACCGCTGCAACTGAGCTCCCCAGCTGAACTCGCTCAAGCGCAGGCCTATCTCACCTCCTGTGTGGAGCTCTCTGAGGAGGTGGTAACGGTGTCCATCGAGATCTTCCGGCGATACGCGACTCTACCGGTATTGGTACCTGACGTAGAGACGCTGTCTTCCATCGAGCCTATTGCATCGGCGGCCCGTGTGGGCGAGGAGATACACGGCCGCAGCCGTTGCAGGCCGCCCACAGAAACAGTGTTGTTGCGACCTCAGAGGCACCCATCGTTGATGGTGCTTCTCCGCCTTCTCCAGGTGGTGGCAATGTTCGGTGAAGCCGGAAGCCCTGCAGATTCCGACGATTCTGGTCTTGTGAACTGCGTCGTGGATGATGTGATAGGTGCCTGTCATCCTGTGGTTGACGTGCACCTACGCAAACTACGTGCCTACGCGGCGGCGGTGTCTGGGAGAAGCGGTGCCTTGGCGCTGCTGCACAACGAAACAATTCGGGGTGCACTAGATGATCTTTCTCCTGCCCTAGGGCGGCAGCGTCTCATGAAGGCATTGCTATGGTCTGGTCTGCCAGCCGCCGCGCCGGAGAAAGAAGAGGAAGCAGAGGTGGCAGTGTACGGCAGCGGCTCTCTTGCATGGTACGTACTGGAGAGAAACCAACAGCGGTTTCTCGCCTTCACCCCATCCAGCGCGTCTGCTGCTGCTTTCATCGACACAACGGAGGATGAACACCACAAGCGGCAGCCATCCTCGACCCACGACGCAAGCGAGACGGGCAATGACGCAGCCGATGACGCCAACAGCTTTGAAGAGGTGGTGTCTTGCTTGGATGAGGTTCTGCGGCACCTTTGGCAGTTGGCGATCGCCATCCCAGACGCGGGTCGCATTGCCCTCTGCCTTTACCCGTACATGGATGGCGGATTGATGGGGCACAGTGGCCCAGACACATCCACGAGCTCTTCGGAAACGGTAGTCCACAGGTCTGGTGAAGGCGCGTCTGTGCCAACGAACTGCGGTAGTGATGGCATGGTCGACAATGAATCAGACGCAGCTCCGGCCAACAGCGATGAAGATGCGCTACCCACTCTGCACGCTGCAGTCACTGGTGAAGACATAACCGATGCATTGGCGTACAAAAACGTTGCCGTCTTGGAAAGCACCACGGACGACTCCCTCGAGGCTGAAGTGGAGGGGGTTGACACTCCTGCGGATTGGAACGGGAGCAACTTGCATGTAGACGTTGACTACGACGACGGTGTGGCGGCTGTCATGCCTGTAGCATGCGGTGCGCACGTACCACTGGTCAACGCATCCCTGTGGGACTCGTGCGCTGCGGTTAGGTCGTCCACGACTCGCCACGCAGCAAGACGCAAAGATGGCGTAGTCACTACGACCGGTATCGGTGAAGGACTCAATGCAAACCACCAAGACTCAAGTGAGGGCGCAGGCGAGTGCAACATCGTCACACACCTTGGTGACCATCGCGCATTAGCTCAGACGCTGCTGCTTGCCACACCCGCCGCGCAGCACATCTTCTACTCGCTGCTGGACGTGCTCTCTTGGACAGCTATGCCACAGACCTCTTCGGCAGATACGACGACGAGTTTAGAGCTTGCATGTCCTCTGGGACATGCCCATCTGCCCGGCGACCGTGGTCGCCATTGGTGTGAACGACTAGCTGCCAATTACGGCAAGTGCGTGTCTGTGTGGGAGGCACACTGCAAGCTCACCAAAGAGAGCCCCACAGCCACTCCGGGGGCTGCTGCACTTTGTCGGCCACAGACCATGGAGCATGTAGTGCTTCTTCTCTTGCAGTCGTGCCCTGACGTCTATGTTGTGGGATTGCTGTTGCTTGCTATGGCAGATGGGACAGAAGACCCTCAGCGCATGTCACGCAGTGCGCTGGAGGCATTTGCGCGACGTGTGCGGGGAGCTGGTTCGCTGCTCCCATGGTCTGTGGAGTCGTCTGTAGCGCAGCTTCTTTTTCACGCCGGTGTGACGGCTGCAGGTGTGCAGCGCTGGCGTGTGATGCATACGTCGAGTGTCGATTCGGAGCCGCGCTGCGGCAGAGGAGGCGCTGCGTCGGCGGCACTCGTGCATGTCGCCGTGCATCGACACCTGCTGCAGAGCGTGCAGAGAAAAGTGCGCACGCTGAGCAGGTGCGGCGGTGCCAGTGATCTTGCATGGAACGTGAAACACGATCTGCTACTCAGCATTGGAAACCTGCTACTGTGCTCTCTGGAGCAGCGTAGCGCTGAGGGGTCGCGGTGCCGTGCACTCTACCGGTACAATGCATATGTGAATGAGTTTCTTCTTCATTGCATGCCTGAGGCAGAGGAGAGCGGGTTTGTGCCATCGTCGCCGCCGAAAGAGAACACCATCACTGCCCTACGTGTCGTTCTACCATCTGTCCAGCTGAGCAGTCCGTCGCCAGGCAGTACACCTCCGCAGCAGCTGACTTCTCTGCGGCTGGCATGGCAGCGCAGAGTGGGGCGTGCGGAAAAGGCAGCATTGCGGAACTCCTTTCGAAGAAGAGATCTCCACGCCACCCCAGACATGGCGGAGGGCACGCGCAGCAACACCCCCCTTCACACGACGAAAAGCGAACTCAGCGAGAACGACGCCAACCACTATGTAGCAGCATTTGCGTGACGAGAAGAGTAGGCAACGATTCAGGCCCCTAACTGCATATGTGAGGGCAGGGCATACCAGGCTCCCTGAATCCCTCCTCTCCTTGCCTCTCACACGGCAACAGCTGTCACACCTGCAACCCACCGCGCCCCTCCCGCACTGCCACAACTACCAAAAACACGACAGCGCTCTCTCAACCCTTTGGTAGTTTTGTCTGTTACCTGTGCAAGTGTTCACAGATGTCCCACAGTAGTAACTCTTCACATGCGCATAGCCGAGATAACAAACAGCCAAGCATCACACACGTCCCACCGAACAAAAGTGTCATGCGCTGCTCTCATGTCGTCGACAAGAAACCCCCAGTACGACCAACTGCCCGTTAC